>CM049873.1:35412200-35422200 GCA_027474115.1 Schizopygopsis malacanthus | reverse complement strand
TTGTAATGCTTATTCTAGCCATCCAAACACCCTAAAATAAACAAACAGAGATATGCATGAAGTGATTTTTTCCCACATAAACCCAGGATTGAATGTGTTCTGTATAAACTGCTGTCACCGCAGGCGAGTGTTGTTCCACCTGCCCCTCTCTCTCTCTCTCTCTCCCCCTCTCTCTCCGTGTGTGTGTGTGTGTGTCTCTCTCTCTCTCTCTCTCTCTCTCGCTCTCTCTCTCTGTGTGTGTCTCTCTCTCTCTCTCTCTCTCTCTCTCTCTCTCTCTCTCTCTCTCTCTCTCTCTCTCTCTCTCTCTAATTCAAATTTCAAATTCAAATGAGCTTTATTAGCATGACTGCGTAGCACAATGTTGCCAAAGCATCAATATATATACAGTATATACAACAACAACATAGGTAAATAAATAACAACATAAATAATAAATAAAATAAAAATCATTCTAAATACATGAAAAGATCAAGTTGGTCAGTATCCAGTGAATCATGTTGAACATCTAACATTATGAATGGTTAACACATATTTAGCAGCGAGTGCGGCTGTGTTATCATCTTCTCCGAGTAAGAAGGGCATTTTCTCTGAATCACTGAGCTCTGTAAATGAAGGGATCAGGGCTTTAAATCTGGGGAGAAATGTTTCCCTCACATGGAGATATTTGGGACACATCATCAGAAAGTGTTTCTCATCCTCTATTTGCTGTAGATCACAGTGTCTACAGATCCTCTGCTCTCGCTCGCTCCATGTTTGTCTATGTCTTCCTCTCTCTATCTCTAGATCATGGTCACTTAATCTGTATTTGGAGAGGATTTGTCTTTCTTTAAATGGTTTAATCAATAAATAATTGGCAAATGTAGTGGTTCTGTTTAGGGTTGAGTAGCATTGGAGCTTATGTTGAAGGTCAAATTGTATTTGTAGAGATTCATCATGAATGTCTTTTAGATTGGTGTCAATTTCTTTGATTATGGTTTTGGGGGTGAAGCTGTAGTCGGTGAGGAGCTGGGTTTTATGGACGAGCTGATGAGCGAGTGTGTTTAGAGGATGAGATTCTGCTGAGGTTTCATTGGCGAGGAGGGCTTTATATTGGATCGAATCAGGATCAGATTGATGGAGGTGATGCCAGAACTGAACACATCTCTTCTGGATCTCAATCTTCAGTGGGTATAAGCCTAATTCAGCTCTGCAGGCATCATTGGATGTAGATCTATGGACCCCTAAAATGTTTTTGATAATTTCTAGTTGTAGTTTTTCTATTGAAGTTTTATCCCAATTTTTAAAATTGATTACTGGTCCCCAAATTTCACTCCCGTACAGTAGAATTTGTTTAATGATTGCGTGATATAATTTAACCCATGTTTTAATTGGTAATTTTAATCGGCCAAACCGTGATTTGATGGCATAAAAAGCCCTCCGGGCCTTCTCATACAAGGCCTTCACAGCCAGACTGAAGCCCCCCGATGCAGAGATCTGGATGCCCAGGTAAGAGTAGCTGGTGCTGTGCTCCAGAACTTCTCCTCCGTAACTGAACTGGTATCTGCTTCCCTGAGACCTGGCCTTCTTCTGGAACACCATGACTCTGGTTTTGTCCAGGTTGACCGTCAGAGCCCATTCCTCACAGTACTGTTCCAGCAGGGCCAGGCTGTGCTGGAGACCCTCGGCTGTGGGGGACATCAGAACCAGGTCGTCCGCATACAGCAGGCATTTGACTTCGGAGTCGTGTAGAGCGATGCCCGGGATGTTGCCGGAGCGGTCCAGAGCTTCCGCCAGCTCGTTGATGTAGATGTTAAACAGGGTTGGGCTCAGACTGCATCCCTGCCTCACTCCACGACCCTGCTGGAAGAACGCAGTCCTGCAATTACCAATTTTGACTGCACATCGACTGTTTCTATACATGGACTGTATAACATCAAATGTTTTTCCACCAATGCCAATTTGTAATAATTTGTATAGTAACCCATCATGCCAAACAGAGTCGAAAGCTTTTTTTAAATCAACAAAACATGTAAATATTTTTCTTTGTTTGCCCTTTAGATTTTTGTTAATTAGAGTGTGGAGAGAATAGATGTGGTCGGATGTGCGTTGTTTCGGTAAAAAGCCAATTTGTGATTTATGTAGGATGCTGCGTCTTGTAAGGAATGTCACTATGCGGTTGTTTGTTATAGTGCAGAAAAGCTTTGCTAGGTTACTGCCCACACAAATACCACGGTAATTATTGGGATCGAATTTATCTCCTTTTTTATATATTGGAGTGATGAGTCCTTCAGCCCAGGTCTCAGGGAAGTCCCCTGAGGATAAGATCAGGTTGAATAAGTTTGCCAGAGCTTGAATTATGTAAGGACTGCTGAGTTTGAGCATTTCATTACTGATGTTGTCTTGTCCACATGCCTTCTTTAATTTGAGTTTTTTTAATGTGCTCTGTTATTTCTGATGTTGTTATAATCATGTCCAGTGGGTTTTGGTAATTTTTGATAGTTTTCTGTAACTCTTCTAGTTTTCTCTTTGTGTTAGTTTGGGGCTGGTTGAGGTCTGGTTCAAGTTGTTGGTAAAGGGTTTTAAAGTAAGACCTCCAGATTGTGCCGCACTGGAGAAATGGCCTTGATTTGGGGCTTTCAGATTTTTTAAAGAGATTCCAGAAATTGTTTTGGTCTATTGATTCATCTATTTCATCAATTTTAGCTTCATAATATTGATCTCTTTTGTTGCAGATGAGCTTTTTATAATTTTTCAGACAGTCGGAGTAGGCGAGCCGTAGCGTCTGATTGGCCGGTTCTTTATGCTTTTTGTTAGAAAGTTGTCGAAGGTCTTTTCTGAGACAAGTGCATTCATTATCAAACCACATATTCTTTTTGATTTTTTGTTTGTTTGTTCTATGTTTGTTTGGAGGTTTAGAGTTAGATATATTGGCTAAAGTTTGAAATATATGAATAAGATTGGATGTAGCTGCGTTTATTCCATTAGTATCTGGAGTGAAATCTGTGGACATAAAGTGGTCCAGCATGTTTAGTATAACAGAGCTGCTCATGTTCTCTTTGAATTGCTCGGCATTAGACTGGTTCCATCGGAGTTTGGGTTTTAAAGGGAAAAGTTTTTCATGTTTGAGGGGAGCGGTACTGACCCGGTCAATTGACTGATTCAGGTAAAGGACTGTTTGGCAGTGGTCAGAAATCGGGAGTTGAGGTTTAACTATAAAGGCATTAATAAAGTTTGGGTCTATGTCTGTAATTGAGTAATCGACTACACTGGCTCCTAATCTGGAGCAATAGGTGAATCTACCTAAACTATCTCCTCTGGTTCTGCCATTAATGATGTACAGCCCTAAACCTTTACACAGTTTTAACACTTGTTTTCCATTGGTGTTGACTAAACTATCATAGCTGTTTCTTGGTGTGATAACTAATGAAGAATGAAACGTGGTGTCATTGGATATGTGATTATTATCTACAATATTTACATAATCAATTTCTCTTCCGGTCCTGGCATTTAAGTCTCCACATATGAGAACATGTCCTCTTGACTGAAAGTGCAAGATGTCAGTCTGTAGCTGTAGAAAGCTTTGCTCGTTGTAATAGGGAGAGTCGTGAGGTGGAATATAGAGTGCACAGAGGTAAAGATTATGCTGTGATATGACTGATTTCACTTCAAGCCAAATAGATGCATTTTCAATTTTAACAATTTTTATCAAGTGCTTCAAATTGTCTTTGTGCCAAATAAGTATTCCACCTGAGTCACGGCCATATTTAATTTGAGATTTTTTCAATGAAGGAACAATAATTTCTTTGTATCCTATTGGACAATGTAAAGCCTCATTACTGCGACACCACGTTTCATGAAAGATACAAATGTCCATATCTGTTACACTGCTGAGTAAGTCTTGGTCTGCAGACTTGTTACCGAAAGTAGAAGAGTGCAGACCCTGTATATTCCAACAACTGATTTTAAAAGACTTCATGAATAGGTTTGTGTGTAAAGTGTGTGCATGTATATGTACATGTATGTAAAGGTGTGTGACTTATATCATGAGTCTGGAGCAGACGGTGTTCAGCAGACGTCTTATGTGGTTGAGTTCTGCAGCTGCAGGGTTTTGTGGTCGTTGAACTGCCGCCGCGTAGCTCTTGTGTTGTGATGGCGGTCCGGCGGCTGCTCTGGGCTCTGTTGGAGGATGAGGGCTTCTTGTTGGAGGATGAGGGCTTCTTGTTGGAGGATGAGGGCTTCTTGTTGGAGGATGAGGGCTTCTCTTGTTGTTGGAGTTTCTGCTGTTTCCCGGTGCGTTTCCAAGGGCTGTGCTTTTCATCACTCTGGCGAAGACTTTCACTCCTTGCTTGTTGAGATGCACATGGTCATACATATGATGTGGCCGTATATCTTTGTGATGGACGAGATGAACATTAGGAATAAGCGCACAGCTTCTGGAGAGTTCCACATTATTTCCATGAATCACGTGGAATGGGACATCAGTGCGTGGTAGTAATGCGGACAGAGTTATTCTTGCCTCTGGGAAACGTTGAGTGGCTCTGATTGCCAGCTCTCTCATCACAGGAGCCACATGGCCCTTCATGGCCCTTAAATCATTTGTCCCTGTGTGAATTATGATGTGTTTATAGTGTTCCTTCAGGTTTTTATCAGACAGGATCTGAAAAGCACTTTTTGTGTTTGGGCACCAGATTTTCTGGGCCATCATATTTGGGAATAGTAGTTTCTCATTGACATATTTCCCATTCGAGTCGATCAGGATAAGAGCCTGTGTTTCTTTGGGGTCCTCTGCGGCGGAGATATTAATCTGATTGGCTGGATCAGTCGAGCTGTGAGACTCTCTCTTCATGGCTAGTTGTTCAGCTTGAGGAGTATTCATGAGGATCTCTGGTTCAGGAGAAGTCTCTTTACGTGCTGGAACAGAATTGAGTTTTTCTTTCAAACTGTTAATGAGTTTATCCTTGGTGTGGAGTGTTGACTTCAAGGCAGAGAGCTCCTCTTGCATTTCTGCTCTGACTTCTTTTAGCTGTTTTCCTAAGGTTGATTTTATTTCCCTCACTTCATCTTTAGTTTGTTGAAGCTCCTTTGACATTTCTTCTCTGTCACTTTGCAGATATTTGATCTCTTGTCTCAAATTCAATATGTCATTTGTAAGTTGTTCCATGTTGTTGTTGCTTAGGTGGGAGAGAATGAATTCTTTTAGCTCTACTACCTCTACCTCCAGGAGTGAAAAACTGTCTTTCATTCTTGACACTGAGGTTATGGTTTTTGGAGTCATTACGATCTTTTGGTCTGATTTTCCAGGGGAGGTATCAGTGTTTGGATCCTTGTTGTTAACTTGTGTGGGATCATCATCTTCATCAATGTCAGACAGTGCAAGTGTTTTTATTTCTTTAAATTCTTCAATGAAGACTTTAAGAGCAGACTCTGATCCTTGTATCATGACAGTGCCATTCTGATACAAGTTTAAGGTCAAAAATCTAGTTTCGTTGTTATTTTCAATATCTTCAAATACTAGGATTTGTCTGCCTTTACAGATGCCTCTTTTCTTGGTGAAGGGAAAATGTTGACAGAAAGCAGTGTGCCATAAAAGGCTGTGTTCAGAATAGAAGAGCAGGTTAGTCAGGACACTGTGGTCTTGGTCAGCAAACAGTGTGTCCGGTGTGTCCTTCGTCTGCTTCTGTCTGAGGAGTTGCCTGGATTTCTCAGAGCTCTTCTGAGGGTATGTGAAGGGGCGGGGCCAAGATGCACTGGCCATGGTTGATTTAGAATGTAAACAACCAACTGAATTAACTGCCAGTGTTTTGTTTATTTTCAATTGCTCAGGATGCAAAGTTATTAAAAATGAAAAATAAGTTAAAACGTAGGAAAAAAATTACTTATACTGATTCAAAAAAATAAAAATAAAAATACAATTCCAGTTGTCCAAAATGTCTCTTTGTGTTGTTTCTCCAAGTAAAAGCTCACTGAGAGCTATACAATCGCTATGAAATAGCAGTCTTATTTAAAATGTCTTTACCTTTCTTCTTCTGTAAGGTTTTTCTTAGTTGTTGTTTGATGTTATCTTTTCCAACATGAATACCTTCTTCTGAAGACAGTTATCCTGTGATTAGCTGTGATTTGCTTCTCCTGAACATCCCTCAGATTCAAGTACGGTTAAAAAAAATAAAGATAAATCCAAAAATCCAAAATTCAACAAAAGATAAGTCCAGATGTTGGTTTGTGTTGATTTAGCTACTTTTTGAAGATATTTGTAAGTTATTATCTTCAAATTTTCTCAATTTGTCAGGAGCTCAGCTCGTGTCTGACCTTACTGTAGAACAGTAGAACTCTCTCTCTCTCTCTCTCTCTCTCTCTCTCTCTCTCTCTCTCTCTCTCTCTCTCTCTCTCTCTCTCTCTCTCTCTTTCCCTCTCTCTCTCTCTCTCTCTCTCACTCTCTATCTGTCTCTCTCTCTCTCACTCTCTCGCTCTCTATCTGTCTCTATCTCTCTATTTCTCTCTCTCTCTCTCTCTATCTGTCTCTATCTCTCTATTTCTCTCTCTATCTCTCTATTTCTCTCTCTCTCTCTCTCTCTCTCGTTTTCTATCTGTCTCTATGTGTCTCTCTCTCTCTCTCTCTCCCTCTCTCTCTCCGTCTCTCTCTCTGTCTCTCTCTCTCTGTCTCTCTCTCACTCTCTCGCTCTCTATCTGTCTCTCTCTCTCTCTATTTCTCTCTCTCTCTCTCTCTCTATCTGTCTATCTCTCTGTCTCTATGTGTGTCTCTCTCTCTCGTTTTCTATCTGTCTCTATGTGTCTCTCTCTCTCTCTCTCCGTCTCTCTCTCTGTCTCTCTCTCTCTGTCTCTCTCTCACTCTCTCTCTCTCTCTCTCTCTCTCTATGTGTCTCTCTCTCTCTTGTTTTCTATCTGTCTCTCTCCGTCTCTCTCTCTGTCTCTCTCTCTCTGTCTCTCTCTCACTCTCTCTCTCTCTCTCTCTCTCTCTCTCTCTCTCTCTCTCTCTATGTGTCTCTCTCTCTCTTGTTTTCTATCTGTCTCTCTCTCTCTCTATGTGTCTCTCTCTCTCTCTCTCTCTCCCTCTCTCTCTCCGTCTCTCTCTCTGTCTCTCTCTCTCTGTCTCTCTCTCACTCTCTCGCTCTCTATCTGTCTCTCTCTCTCTCGCTCTCTATCTCTCTCTCTTTCTCTCAGACAGGTGGCACGGATCCACAAACACCTTCTCACAATCGCTCCTCTTCCTCGTCTTGCATTTGCACACAGACTCTTGATTCTAGAAGTCTCTTAAAGCGATGCCAAAGGCTGTAAAGATTGACGTGCTCTGTTTGATTACAGAAGGCCTCGAGGGTTGAGTCCGGAGCCGTTTGTCGTCGGCGAGGGCATCTGAGGTCCCGAGGAGATGCATGCGTGTGTGTAATTCACAGGTTTATTGTGTTGTCGTCTGTCAGTGCCTCGTCAAGGCGTGTGATAGAAATCTGGCTCGTCAATCAAGCTCCAACTGCTGATTTTACTTTGACTCGCTTCCAACGAGAAATAGAGCAACAGCCAACTGTCATTAAAGCTCGTCTTTAATTATAAACATAGCGTTGAGAAAATGATGCCCTGTGCTACTGTTCAGCCCTGGGCTGCCGAGAGCCTTTGGTCTTCAGAACCACAAAAATCAAGACCTCTTCATCAATAACACTCAGTAAAGATGCTATGATTTATTATTAGTTAAAGGAACAAAATGCTGCCTGATGGAGGAAATTATTTTTAATGATGCAGAGAGATGATTAACTACAAAAATATGACTAACGTGATTTCAACGCTTATGGCTAACCATAAAAAAATTATGAAAAGATAATTGGCACTTTTATATCACAATTCTGACTTCTTTTCTCAATTCTACATTTATATCTAACAATTCTGAGATCACAAAATAAGTCAGAACTATGAGATATAATATAGAAATTCCAAATAACTACATATATCAAATAAATATGCTTTATGTCGCTCTATATTGGAGTCTTTTGTATTATATTTTTGTGCAATGAAAGATTATTAATAGCCTTTCTTGTTCGTCTCATCTGTCGTATGGTGCTGCCTCATTACTGTGCAGTACGTTTAAAATAAATTTATTTTAATTTTACAGCATATATACATTTATTACTTGTATTCCATGAATGTATTTTACTACAACACAAAGAGCAATATATAATTTTACCAGATTTAGTCCTACACTTATTCGCTTTTCTTTGTTCCGCAAAAATTTTTTTGGCACAAAATTTTTATTTTATCAAATTATTGTGCACTCATGATTTTTCTAGAGTAACTTTAGCTACTGAATTATCCACTAAACTAGTTTATTAAAGTATTTTTGTCATAGATTATAATTACGTATCCATTGATTTGTTGTTTTTCTTTACAGTAAAGTTGTGTATATTTAGTAGATTGTGTGTAAAACACAAAATAGTGATGAGCAGGTCAACATACACTGAGATATAGATATTATACACTGATTTAATAAACTGTGCTGTATCGGATCGATATCGGTATCGGTTCTGAAGAAGGGGTATCGAGCCATCCCTAATAAAACTTTAATTATGAGAAAAAGGTACAAAAATCTGCCTTTTTTGAGAAACATCACAAACTGAGACAAATGCTTTTGAAGATACTGAGGTCCAAACATCATTGAACACCATGCATTTGTGTTTTATTAATTTATATCTAACACATTTAAAGTTTGGTGGTATCAATTAATGCTTTTAGGCTGATTCAGTGATACTAAATAATATTTTTGCTGAAATAAAACAAAGTTTCTCAATTGCAACTACAATTCATACTTTGTATATATACATAAAATGCTAAATTAAGAGGCAAAATTTCAGTTTTGAGAAAAAAGTAAATTGTGAGACATAAATTCATAATTGCGAGAAAGACTAATTCTGAAAATAATATCTTAAAATTATTACTACCCACCCTCCCCTCTCCCTCATTTCATGTCTATATCTTGCAATTCTAACTTTTTTAGAAATAAATCTCACGGCACACAGCATGTATATTTATATTATGTATATTAAAACAATTTAGGAAGTGTTTTTTTTCTTCAATTGATTTAAATTTGACATTTTAAACTAATCGAATTATAACTTTACATATATAAACTTCCATGGAAATAAAAAGTAAACCTATTTTAGCTATATGAATTATATAAAATAAAAATGACAAAAAATTTGGTAAAATGTTTTTTTTTAATAATCGAATTATTGCTTGAAATAAAATAAATGTTAACAGTAATAAATAAATAAAAAGTAACGTATTTTAACTAGTTGCCAAATTGCTAGTTGCATTTCTCAATTTTTAGTTAAACTTACTAAAATTACTAAAACTGACTAAACTAAAACTTTAGTTAAATCTATTGTTTAATAACAAAATTAAAATAACAAAAATGCTATCTAAATTTTTTTTTAATCATTTTTTTGATTATTTAAAATAAATAAAGGGGAAACTTTTCCCCCCAATAAAAATAAAAAAACAAAACATATTTTTGAAGAACTCTTGAGATAAAAAGTCATTATTATGATTTAATTTTTTTGTTCACAATGTTACCATTAGTTCAGTACAGCACACTCCCCAGGAGAAAGTCAGTCATGGGTTATGCAATGACACGAGGGTGAGTAAATGAAGACAGAATGATCTTTAACAGCACCTTAACCCTTTAAACTGGTTCTGAGTGATTCGTCGGATCACGTGTGCTGTTGAGAAGTTTAATGCTACAGTACTTCACTAAATAATCAGATGCACCATTTCACCTGCTGAAAAACAGCCCTACAGTGAATTACTGACCCAAGCCTTAGAAGCAATCTGTTTTAAACATTAATATTTATTTTGGATATAACTCTGATATTCTATGCAAATCACGCAGATGAACCCGAGTCCATTGTTGGCGTCGGAAACAGGCAAAGCCTCGTCTAGGTGTGGTCAGAAAATCGCTTCCTCTCATTAAACTATATTGGCTCGACTTGTTTCTCTCAGATAATGTAAAGAAAGCCAAATG
>CM049873.1:35374700-35409700 GCA_027474115.1 Schizopygopsis malacanthus | reverse complement strand
TGAGCTACAGGAAAGCTGCACTTGCACTCTCGGACACTTGCACTCTCGGACACTTGCACGCTCGGACACTTGCACGCTCGGACACTTGCACGCTCGGACACTTGCACGCTCGGACACTTGCACGCTCGGACACTTGCACGCTCGGACACTTGCACGCTCGGACACTTGCACGCTCGGACACTTGCACTCTCGGACACTTGCACCTTGCACGCTCGGACACTTGCACGCTCGGACACTTGCACGCTCGGACACTTGCACGCTCGGACACTTGCACGCTCGGACACTTGCACGCTCGGACACTTGCACGCTCGGACACTTGCACGCCCGGACACTTGCACTCTCGGACACTTGCACGCTCGGACACTTGCACGCTCGGACACTTGCACGCTCGGACACATGCACGCCCGGACACTTGCACGCTCGGACACATGCATGCACACTTGCACGCTCGGACACTTGCACGCTCGGACACTTTGCACGCTCGGACACTTGCACGCTCGGACACTTGCACTCTCGGACACTTGCACTCTCGGACACTTGCACTCTCGGACACTTGCACTCTCGGACACTTGCACTCTCGGACACTTGCACTCTCGGACACTTGCACGCTCGGACACTTGCACGCTCGGACACTTGCACGCTCGGACACTTGCACGCTCGGACACTTGCACTCTCGGACACTTGCACCTTGCACGCTCGGACACTTGCACGCTCGGACACTTGCACGCTCGGACACTTGCACGCTCGGACACTTGCACGCCCGGACACTTGCACGCCCGGACACTTGCACGCCCGGACACTTGCACTCTCGGACACTTGCACGCTCGGACACTTGCCCGCTCGGACACTTGCACGCTCGGACACTTGCACGCTCGGACACTTGCACGCCCGGACACTTGCACTCTCGGACACTTGCACGCCCGGACACTTGCACTCTCGGACACTTGCACGCTCGGACACTTGCCCGCTCAGACACGTGCACGCTCAGACACGTGCACGCTCAGACACGTGCACGCTCAGACACTTGCACGCCCAGACTAAGCGTGCAAGTCAGACACTTAAAAAAGTTTTAAATGGCATTTTTGTTATCTTTATTTTTAGTATTTATTTAAAAAATAGTTATATTTAATATGTCTAGGTTTTACAAATTTTGTTTAGTTAGTTTTTGTAATTTTAGTACGTTTAACTAAAAATTGAGAAATGCAACTAGCAATTTGGCAACTGGTTAAAATACTTTACTTTTTATTTATTTATTACTGTTAACAATTTTATTTCAAGCAATAATTCGATTATTCTAAAATATTTTTTTAATTTTACAATTTTTTTGTCTTTTTTATATATCTTTATATTTTTAATTGTATATAATCCATATAGCTAAAATAAGTTTACTTTTTATTTCCATTAAAGTTTATATATGTAATGTTATAATTCGATTTTTTTTTGTCAAATTTAAATCAATTGAAAAAAAACACTTCCTAAATTTTTTAATGTACATAATATAAATATAGACACATTTAGTTTATCTTCATGTCATTTGACCAATAAACAACATCATAAAGCCATGAAAATGTGTTTGAATTATTGAAATATTACCTTTAAATAAAACATTTTAGCTATGTGGTTGCTAGGGTGTTGTGGGTGATGCTATGTGGTTGCTAGGGTGTTGTGGATTAAGCTATGTGGTTGCTAGGGTGTTGTGGGTGATGCTATTTGGTTGCTATGGTGTTGTGGATTAAGCTATGTGGTTGCTAGGGTGTTGTGGGTGATGCTATGTGGTTGCTAGGGTGTTGTGGGTGATGCTATGTGGTTGCTAGGGTGTTGTGGATTAAGCTATGTTGTTGCTAGGGTGTTGTGGATTAAGCTATGTGGTTGCTATGTTATTGTGGGTGATGCTATGTGGTTGCTAGGGTGTTATGGGTGATGCTATGTGGTTGCTAGTGTTTTGTGGATTAAGATATGTGGTTGCTAGGGTGTTGTGGATTAAGCTATGTGGTTGCTAGGGTGTTGTGGGTGATGCTATGTGGTTGCTAGGGTGTTGTGGATTAAGCTATGTTGTTGCTAGGGTGTTGTGGATTAAGCTATGTGGTTGCTATGTTATTGTGGGTGATGCTATGTGGTTGCTAGGGTGTTGTGGGTGATGTTATGTGGTTGCTAGGGTGTTGTGGATTAAGCTATGTGGTTGCTATGCTGTTGTGGGGGATACTATGTGGTTGCTAGGGTGTTGTGGATTAAGCTATGTGGTTGCTATGCTGTTGTGGGTGATGCTATGTGGTTGCTAGGGTGTTGTAGTCAGCCATCACTAGTACAAGTGCTTCTAATGCGATCAAACCTATTGAAAGGTTTTAAAAGGTTGGTCAACAAAACAAATTGCAGTCAATGACTAAACCATTTAAAATAACTATCATCAAGGAAACTCATGCAGCTTGGAGGAAACGCTGCAGGCGTTGTGTTTTGTGTCAGTGTTAATAAAACGACTCCGAGCTGCTCAGAAGCCGAGAAGAAATTCCCCTGACGATCAATGAAGAAATCAAAACCCCCCCCGTAAATCTTCACGAGGAGAACCAGCTGCTGATAGACATCAGTTCCCAAGAGACACCTACAGACGCCGCAATGCGGACGTGCAGAAATAGCATGTGAATCTGCACAGATAATCACTGGTGGGGCTTTATAACAGTGTTGTTGATACGGGCGAGTAGCTGTGGCTAGATAACATCTCCGAGCTGTCAGTTTAAATCTCCCTAAATATGGAAACATATCCGGCTCTTCATCTTCAACCTGAAATCAACAGTAAAATCTTATCTGACTATCACAAACCTCGCCTGATGCCATTTAACGTCTGACCTTTCAGAGGTCAAATCTGATGTGCTTCAACAACCACAGGCCATATATTTAGATAATTTATTAGTTATCTGGTATATTTCCACTGACATAAACAAAGGAGAAACAGCTTTTAAACACAGCTTATAAAAAATGAAAGTGATTTTTATGGTAAAAAAAAACAGTGCAAATGCTACAGTAAAAACCTGTTGAACGGTTAACGGTAAGTTACTGTAAAATTTAAAGGGAAACCCGTAAACCGACTTCCCAGAATTCCCAGCGTTGCATTTCAAATTTAGTTTGAATTTGATGTTTTTTCTTTGAAATAACTGTTTTGTTCTTATCAGATATGTTTATCAGGGTTGTATGCTACATCTAATGTTGTTAAATTAATGTTTATTGCATATTTCAGTTTAATGAGTGTCACTATGATGGTGTTTAGTGCTTGTGTGAATGTTTTAATTTAAAAGCTGTTTGTGATTGGCTTTGGTTCATCATGGCCACGTACACACTGCAGCTAAATTCGGTCGTCAGTTCACCTTTTACTCATTAATCGCATTCTGTACACACATAATTCACTACAATACGGGAGCGACAACCGCATTCGACAACCGCATTAACTCCAGAAAAATACAGGTAGTGACAACCACGTTTACAACTAGTTGTTAATTACGTATTTGAACGTGCATCGGTGTATTAGTCTGTATGTGAGATGCAAGAAAACAATAGTGAAAGAAGTCTTAACTTAGCACAGGGCTATGAGCCGTGCAGTAACTTAGCACAGGTTGCCAGATCTTCACAGAAAAAAACAAGCACAAAAAAACACTAAAACATGAAAATGCTTTGTTTTATAACACCAAAATAAGATCTCATATCCGCGACAGACCAATTTATTAACTCCATAAAGTGCCTGTCTTTATGAGCTACGACCAAACAACATGCATGAAAGCACTTTAAATATGAGGACATGGCAACCCAGCAAGACAGCGCTCTCTAAAGCAGCCTCCCGAGCATAAACACAACACTGCAAGTCTATCAGCAAATCAATGGACAAAAACAGTTTTTAGTCAAAAAATTGCACATAACGAGCGGCTAAACGTTTATTCACTCCAGTAAGACGACAGATGTTGTGGTGGTTACTAATGCGGGAGGGGGTACTGTTCCGTACATACAAGGAACGATGATTTACGGGACTCACTCCCGCATTTAAATACGGTTCCTGAAACTTGCAGTGTGTACCTCCTGTCATCATCACCTCCTGCATTTGGTGGTTATCAGTGTATTACAAAAGTCCAAAACAGATTTCAGCACTTCAATAGGTTAATATATTAACATTATATCAGTTAATGAAATTACGGTATTTAACTGTAAATTTAATTTAAAAACTAAATTTAAGAAAAAATGTAACTACATTTAATTTAACTGTAAATTTAATTTAAAAACATAAAATCTAAAATGTTGTTACCGTATTTTTTTCCAGTAGAATTCCGGTAACCACAGCTACCGTTTTTTTACCGTACATTTTACAGATGTTTTTTTTTTACAGTGCAGAATCAGACGGGTTTAGACGTCCTTCTGGAGCTCCACACAGACGTTTGGGTTCCACAAGAGGATAAAATACTGCCGGATGGCTAATAATGAAATATTAAAGAAAACTGTATAGTTACTTACCGTCACGTCCGGTTGCTTGCACCACTGCGCTTCTGTGTTTTGTGTCCCTGCCTGTTGTTCTGGTCATGGACTCCATTTCCCATCATGCCGTGTTTTCATTAGTGTCTGCCATTTCCTGTTTGGTCCTGTGTTTGTGTATATTAAGCCCCGGTTTGCTATTGTCTGGGTGAGTTGTTGATAAGTGTTACCTCCTGTATTTCTTGTGACCCTTGCTTGGTTCTGTCATGTATTTTGGACGTAGATTATCATTAAAGGACGTTAAAATGCATTTGAACCCGTTGCCGGTTGCATACTTGTGCTCATTAGTAACACTTACCTTCATTATAGCCAATTGGCAGCACATGCTCCACAACAACACAGGATTTGAGGAATCCTTCATGTCTGGAGAACAAACAAACTTTAGTGTTAAAGGTTTGATCACATCCAGAAGTGTGAGAAATACTGAACAGACACTAATCGTCTTAAAGGTACACTACAATTAGTTACAAGAAATTAGTACTTTTATTAAGCAAGAACACATTACGGAAGCCTGCTTAAAAAAAAAAAAAAAAGCTAATTGTAATTTTCTCATGCAATATTTTTTCTCAGAACTGCGAGAGACAGTCTATATTTTGAGATATAAATTGAGAATTAAACTGCAAGATAATGATAATAATACATTTGGATTTTTGCAAGTTTGCATCTTAAGTTTATATCTTACATTTCCAACTTTTTTTCCCCTCTGAATTGTCTCAAAAAATTGCAATTACCTTTCTTTTGATCCTGTAGTGGAAACAAGCTTCCATAATAAATTGATTAGAAGTGACAATAAGAACATTTATAATGTCACTAAATATTTATATTTCAAATAAACGCTGTTCTTTTGAACGCTCTATTTATCTGTGAATCCTTAAATATACGTATCACAGTTTCCACAAAAATATTGTGCAGCATAACTGTTTTCAACATTGATCATAATCAGAAATGCTTCAGCATATTATTATGATTTCTGAAGATCATGTGACACTGAAGACTGGAGTAATGATGCTGAAAATACAGCTTTGATCACAGAAATAAATTACAGTTAAACAGATATTCACATAGAAATCAGATATTTTAAATCATAATAATATTTCAGATTTTTACTGTATTTTTGATCAAATAAATGCAGCCTCGGTGAGCAGAAGACACGGTAGTGTTTATTGACAAAGCCATGTTGAGGAATAACTCAATGTGCAGCTGTTTATGAAAACTGCTGTGAAGTTTTGGCAGCTGAAGCTCTTGTTCATTCTGGATAATTACCTTCTGGCAGATTGTCACGGCTCTTTTTGCTTTGTCAGAAGCTCTTTCATAACTTCTGCTGGTGTCTCTGAATAGTTTTTACACCCTGGGCTTTGAGCCGGACGGATGGATGGATGCCTAGGGGCAGTGGACGGCAGGGGAAAGGGTGTTCATAAAGATGCTTATATCACCGGATTAAAATGACCATAAAGAGAATGATTTGATTTGATTACACAAAGGAAAAGATATTGCATGGGTTATGAGCCCTTTGGAAGAAAATGAAGCGAAGCAAAGCTCCTGTCGTGCATGGTCACATCACGCTGCTAAAACATCTCGCGCTTTGGGACAAGAACAAGACCCCTAAAAGCCCACTAATAAACAAAAGCAGACGCAGGTCTCTTCTTGCAGCGTGTTGATTCTTTGACATGTTATTTCTGCATCTCTCGGTGGTTTGGCTGGATTTAATCAAATAGTTTCCTCTTCCATGACAGCTACTTGGACGCCGATCTCCTGCGTAACACGACAATGTGTGTGCAACCGATATTACACGTTACGACATGAGTCTGCAATGAAAACCGACAGAGCGGCTGTGAGAGGACGTGTCATTATAACGTTTCCCTTTCTACCTTTATATAAACACCATTCTGTCTTTTAGGAACAGTTAAAGAAGGTAATTTGAGCCCTGCAGTTGCTCATAAAGCAAATCTCTCTCTCTGTGTTCTTACAAGCTCCTTTCATGCCATGCAGAGAAATGCATCTGATGCCAGCTGACGCGCTGCATCCATTGACCTCAAGTAGTCAGTTTGCGGAGAATGCATGTTTTCTTGTTTCTAATTAACATGCTGCAAAAGATGCGACCACGACGTCTTCTGTTTAGTGCATCTCACAAAGGACATCTGTGTGTTTGTAAAACCACACAGTCCTGAAGTTTAAATAAGTTTATATTTTGAACAAACGTATCTCTAGACCTTGCATTTTTATTCCACTACCCTGCGTCTTGTGTTTTTAAATGTAAAACGCATTCTGTGAGAATGTGTGGAAGCTTATTTCCCCCACAAATATAGGTCTAAAATAGGTATTTGAGACTTTCTATTTCACAAGAGAGTTCATGTCTCACAATTGCCATTTTTACATCTCACAATTCTGACTTTTATTTACTTTACATATCGCAATTCTGACTTTACATCTCGCAATTCTGACAAGTTGGCGTTCTGACTTTGTCTTGCAATGCTGACTTTAAAAGTCTGAGTTCTGACTGTTCAGAACTCAGTTATCTGGTATATCTGAGTTCTGACTGTTCATCTTACAATTTTGACATTACATCTCGTAATTATTACTTTACAAGTCAAAGTTCAGACTTTACATCTTGAAATTCTGACTTTACAAGTTGGAGTTCAGACTTTACAAGTTGGAGTTCGGACTTTACATCTTGAAATTCTGACTTTACAAGTTGGAGTTCAGACTTTACAAGTTGGAGTTCGGACTTTACATCTTGTAATTCTGACTTTACAAGTTGGAGTTCGGACTTTACATCTTGTAATTCTGACTTTACAAGTTGGAGTTCGGACTTTACATCTTGTAATTCTGACTTTACAAGTTGGAGTTCGGACTTTACATCTTGTAATTCTGACTTTACAAGTTGGAGTTCAGACTTTACATCTTACAATTTTGACATTACATCTCGTAATTCTTACTTTACAAGTCGGAGGTCTGATTTTACATCCCGCAATTCTGATTTTACAAGTCGGAGTTCAGACTTTACATCTTGCAATTCTGACTTTACAAGTTGGCGTTCTGATTTTACATCCCGCAATTCTGACTTTACAAGTCTGAGTTCCGACTTTTCAGACTTTACATCTTGTAATTCTGACTTTACATCTTATAATTCTGACTTTACAAGTTGGCGTTCTGACTTTACATCTTGCAATTCTGACATTACATCCCGCAATTCTGATTTTACAAGTCGGAGTTCAGACTTTACATGCTGCAATTCGGACTTTACATCTCACAACTATGACTTTACAAGTTGGCGTTCTGATTTTACATCCCGCAATTCTGACTTTACAAGTCTGAGTTCCGACTTTTCAGACTTTACATCTTGTAATTCTGACTTTACATCTTATAATTCTGACTTTACAAGTTGGCGTTCTGACTTTACATCTTGCAATTCTGACATTACATCCCGCAATTCTGATTTTACAAGTCGGAGTTCAGACTTTACATGCTGCAATTCGGACTTTACATCTCACAACTATGACTTTACAAGTTGGCGTTCTGACTTTACGTCTTGCAATTCTGACTTTACATCTTGTAATTCTGACTTTACGTCTTGCAATTCTGATTTTACAAGTTGGCGTTCTGACTTTACGTCTTGCAATTCTGACTTTATACGCTGCAATTCTGGCTTTACGTCTTGCAATTCTGACTTTACATCTTGTAATTCTGATTTTACAAGTTGGCGTTCTGGCTTTACGTCTTGCAATTCTGGCTTTACGTCTTGCTGGCTTTACAAGTCAGAATTGCAAGCTTATATCTAAAATTTAGAATTTTGATGTAAAAAGTAGCAATGACCTCTTTATTTTTACTTCCTTCCATATGAAATACCCAACACAAACATGTGTGATGAGAAGCTCCTGTGTGATCTGCAGCTGACCTCGTGTCCTCCAGAGGACACACCGCCTGAGGAGATGCGTCAAACGCGTGCGAAGAGCCGCTCGTGAAGATGCCGACTGTCAGGGGCCAGATGGAGGGTCATTAGCGTCTCAGAGATAAAGAGCTCGTCCTCACGCAAGAGCAGCAGCAGGACCCTGAGGCTACACCCCCAACATCTCCGGACTCGTCTGGCCGGTTCTGCGCTCCTAGCTGATGAATGTGCATGCGAAGAGCTTGTAAATAAGAGAGGAAGTGAAGGTGTAGAGTTAAGTGCCTGAGGCTTAGAGAGTTTAGACAGAGATGCAATCATGCCTCGGGATCACTGTACACTCCAGTAACCTTCAGCAGGTCGTTTCTGAAAGGGCCAGAGACTCATCTGCGGTGCAATAGAAGAAGACACAAACAACGCTTCTGTAAAGAAACTACTAACTTAGCTTATGAGCGCTGCATAGTCAAACTTCACAAAACAGCACTGTTACATTTTTGGCATAAATCGTCGCATGAACTTTACTATTGCAGAGAAGGTTCTTTACCGTGGAAAATGGTTCTTCAGATGATTAAAATGTTCTTTACAATAAAAAATGGTTCTTTTAAGATCTGTTCAGTACTTTGAGGAACCTACCATGGTCTACCATAGTCCTTTCAGACAAATACCATGGTATTTGCATGGTACTCTATGGTACTCCTGGTGCCATGCTAAAAATAAATTAATAAAATGAAACAGAATTAAGAAAAAAATTAGGTCTGTATGAAAAATTATATATTGTAAAATTTTTAAAAATAAAATATATACACAATAAACAACATTAAATAAAAAAATAAATGGAGGGGAATATTTGGATCCATATGAAAATAGAATGATTGGAAAAAAAAAAATTATATAATAAAATCATTAATTAAAATGAAATCAAAGGAGGGGAAATTTGGGTCCATTTTTAATAAAATTAAATTAACATGGTATAACCATAGTATATATTTTTGTAAGCAACAATATTTTATGTAGAAACATGTAAAACACACTTTTGATTTTTTTGTGTAATCATTAACTATAAAAATGTTTCTGTGCTGACAGCAGCACATGAAAATATTCACATAAACAGCACCTGACAAGAGATACGATGGGAAATCAGGTCTTATTGATGGGCTCTTGGGAACAAACTCCTGGCTGAATGAGCACATACCAGACAGAAGCAGCCAAACCTCACTGATGATGTGTTCGAGTCGAGCCCAGGCCTAAAACAACAGGCCGAGAGAGAGAGAGAGAGAGAGAGAGAGAGAGAGAGAGAGAGAGAGAGAGAGAGAGAGAGAGAGAGAGAGAGAAAGAGAGAAAGAGAGACAGACAGACAGACAGACAGAGACAGAGACAGAGAGAGACAGAGAGAGAGAGAGAGAGAGAGAGAGAGAGAGAGAGAGAGAGAGAGAGAGAGAGAGAGAGAGAGAGAGAGAGAGAGAGAGAGAGAGAGAGAGAGACAGAGACAGAGACAGAGACAGAGAGAGCAGAGAGAGAGAGAGAGAGAGAGAGAGAGAGAGAGAGAGAGAGAGAGAGAGAGAGAGAGAGAGAGAGAGAGAGAGACAGTGGTGTGTTTGCCCCGAGGCCTGGCAGCCCAGATTTAAGAATGAGTTTGCGTGTGAAGACTGTGTGTCGCAGCAGACCACGCCCGCACCTGTCAGGTGTTTACTGGCACCAAACTACTGCACAGATCTGCGTCGCATGTCTTCACGTACACATGTGAGCGTGCAAAACCCTACCGTTTCACTAATGCACTCGCTGCTCAGCGGCCCTGGAAATCACTAAATATTTACACTGTCCCTCTAAGAATATGTGCTACTGATAACACACACACACACACACACACACACACACACACACAAAATTAAATGTCCAGATTTAAGCAAAACATTACTCAGTTCTACGATCAACTTAACGCTTTTGGAAACGCAGCTCAGGATGATTATAGGTAGCTAAAGTTAATCATTGCTTAATTTTAAGATCTTTTTTGTATTTGAAGCATCTTTTGAAATGTTTTCAAACTCATTTGTGTAATTTGATCAAACAGGTTTATGTTATGGTATGATGTTGCTTTCTGGAGGATGATGTCATTGTTAGTTCTACAGAAGTGTTATTGAAGACACAGGGGAAAATACAGAAATATTTATCATTTTTGATCAAATAAATGCAGCCTCGTTGAGCAGAAGATACTTTTTTTTAAATATTCTAGTGAGCTCAAATTTGTGCTCTAGTGTGTATAGTATCAAACGAAGACATGAATGTGTGCTGGAATGAAGTGTGTGTGTGTGTGCGTGTGCGTGTGTGTGTGTCGGATGTTTGTGATCTGTGTTCAGATAAGATGCACTTCCTGCAGGTGTTTGCTGCATCGAGCCGCTGCCGCTCATTCTCACATGAGATCCGTTTCTCCTAAATGAGATTGAATGGACAGCAAATGAGACGACGTTTTGAATTGGTTTCCTTACTTTCATCGCCAATAATGTCACATGGAAGAGTCTCAGAAGAAGAGCAGCAAATCAGTATATTATGATGATTTCTGAAGATCATGTGACACTGAAGACTGGAGTAATGATGCTGAAAATACAGCGCTGCATCATATAAATAAATTACATTTGAACAGATATTCACAAAGAGAACAGCTATTTTAAACTGCAATAATATTTCAAATTTTTTAATGATTTTTGATCTAATAAAGGCAGCTTCGGTGAACAGAAGAGACTTCACGATCATTAAAAAATCTTCAAAAACATCTAAACAATGTCTCAAACTGAGCTGCTTCACATTCATTTGATATCTGTAGACTCTAGATTTTTTTTTTTTTTTGTTATCTATAGTAACCTTGACATGCACATGGCAAAAGCATGTAAATGTAGGCTAGTTAATTAATAATTAAGTCCCTGGAACAGAAAAGGTTGACAAACCCTGTCATACAAACACAAGTAGCTATGCAAGTATAAAGAACAATTATTGTCATGCATATATTATTTAATAATTCACAATGGATAACTTGGCAATGAAGAATTCTCTTTATGTCTCAACGTTTCGTGTTAAAGTTACATAAACCTGAACAATGGTTAAGAATCAGTGGAAGTATGCTGTTAGTCGACATCCGTGAACTCTGCTGATCTCCTCACCAGCGCCTCTAGAGGAACACTGCAGCTCTCTCACGCTCACACACACACACACACACACACACGAGAGAGAGGCACGCACGCACGTACACACACACACACACACACGAGAGAGAGAGAGAGAGACACACACACACACACACACAGAGAGAGAGAGAGACACACACAGTGAGAGAGAGAGAGAGAGAGAGAGAGAGACACACACACACACACACACAAGAGAGAGGCACGCACGCACGTACACACGTACACACACACACACACGAGAGAGAGGCACGCACGTACACACACACAGAGAGAGAGACACACACACACACACACACACACACACAGAGAGAGAGAGAGAGACACACACACACAGTGAGAGAGAGAGAGAGAGAGAGAGAGAGAGAGAGAGAGAGAGAGAGAGAGAGAGAGAGAGACACACACACACACACACACACACGAGAGAGGCACGCACGCACGTACACACGTACACACACACACACACACACACACACACGAGAGAGGCACGCACGCACGTACACACACACACACAGAGAGAGAGAGAGTCACGCACACACACACACACACACACACACACACACACAGAGAGAGTCACGCACACACACACAGAGAGAGTCATGCGCACACACACACACAGAGAGAGACAAGCACACACACACAGTAGATTACAGTACGTGACATGAAGAACACAGCAGGGCCAACGATGGGAGAGATCTGCTGAAACATATGCTGACAGATCTGCGTGTTTGATAGGACAGCATGTTTAAAAACTAAAAGAACCCATGCATTGCCATAAAAGTGAAACTACTGAACTTACACATGAGCCTGATAAAAAAAAATCAGATAGCACTTAGAGGCTTAGAGATGTGATCATCATCAGTCTGTCTGGAGCGACGTGAACAAACTGAGACTAAACCCAGAAGAAGACGCTTCAAGAAAGCTCCTGAGAAACTCTGCTCAAGAGGACAAAACCTGCTTTAAACACAAAGATGCTCAACTAATGATGATTTAGTTTAGTTCGTAGAAAACATATTACTGACCGCATCCTCATTTTACAGCATTTTACACAAGAGCCCGAAACTTTTACCAGAACTGTTGCAGGTAGGTATATATATATATTAATTTTTTCTATCTCTGCTGGTTATTAATCACACTCATTTTAAACTCTACATCTCTGTGTTTGGAAGAAGAGTGCGTTTAAATCTGAAGATTCATGAGAAAGCTTTCTTTACTCTCCTATACAGTAAAACCAAGCGCCAACAAACAAACGAACAAAACCTTGCTTTAGGATGATCTCAGCATGCAGATGTTTTCTGAGAGCGGAGCACAATGAGAGATTGTCAGCTGTAGTTTATCTCCACCTGCAGGACCAGACGCAGCATTACAGCCTCAATGATGCACACGAACAGCAGAAACTCATCTCAAAGAAAAGCCCGTTTCCACCACTGAATACAAAAGAAAAGATGTTTTCTCACAATTGTGAGTTTACATCATGCAATTCTGACTTTATTCTCAGAACCGCATGATATAAACGTGCAATTCTGAGAAGATATCAGTCTTTTTTCCTCCGCAGAACTGGACTTTATATCTCTCAATTCTGAGAGTAAATCGAAATTGTGAGTTTATATGATGAAATTCGAAGAACAAATGTCAGAACTGCAAGATGAAAACTTGTAGTTGCGAGAAAATTAAATCAGAATTTGTGAGATAAAAAGTATTTTTATTTCTTATTCAGTGGCGGAAACGGCTTCCATTCATAATTGCTTGAGACCAATCATAAAGCTAAACGATCTTTCGGATGAAATGAGTCCAGTTAGGAATAAAAAAGCTGGTTTTATTACAGCATGTTGAACTAAAATGCATAGCTTATTATTCAGCTTATTATAAGCTTATTATTCAGCTTATTTCTATACATTAAGCTCTGGCTGTGCTCCAAACTGAGTTCTAGTGTACGGTTTAGTAACTTTTTCATCTCACAAACAGAGTTTATAACTCTATATATATAACTTATAACTTTATTATTCCTCACAATCCTCTGAAAACTTTTATTTCAATTCTGAAAAAAAAAAAAACAATTGTGAGAAACAAAATCAGAATTTTAAGATATAAACTCAAAATTTGTCAGATATAAATAAAAAGGGAAAATTACTTAATTTTTATTCTGTAGTGAAAAATAATTGAATTGCGCAATGTGAGTTTATATCAGCAATTCTGGGTTTACATATCACAATTATGACTATTTTATAGAATTGCAAGAAACAAAGTCTGAATTGTGAGAATATTTATTAATTCCATCGCAAAAACAGGCTTCCATCATTATACAAAAATGACTTTTTAATTGAGTTTTGAGTAACACTATCTGAACTTCTGTCAGTGTGATTAAATAATGAGTCTATGAATAATCATAGTTGTTATTTCTTTTGGTTCATTCATCACACAGATAATAGAAAGTCAAGTTGAGCGCTTTGCATTGTGGGATACAGCATCGCACACAGTCAGTAAATGCAGATTGTTATCCTGATGTATCATACATAGTGTGCACTGCTAAAAGAGGAGTACTCAAATCTCTACTCCGTTCCAGTTCATTCTCAGACACACTGATCAAGTGACCTCAGCTAAAGCGATCGTTATGCATGTCATTTGAACTGATGATTTGATAATGCATGTGTTCCTTGTTTGAAGCAGCCGCTGCTGGACTCTACCTGCTCAGATTCGTCCTGGGCTTCAGTCTGTTTTGGGTTGATGCTGCAGTTATTCCAGCGTCATGTGTTTGGCATCAGCTCTCCCTCTCCTGACGCCCACTCCTCAAGCTCCGCCTCTCCGCTGGTGAGAAGGGGTGTGTCCACCAACAGGCCACGCCTCTTCCCGAACACTCCCTGCTGCAGCTCGATGATGTCATGACGGATATCAGCCATCATCAGCAACAGGAAGTCAAACGACCCTGGAGGCCCCTGGAGAGAGAGAGAGAGAGAGAGGGAGAGAGAGAGGGGGGAAGAGGGAGAAGGGAGAGAGAGAGAGAGAGCGAGAGAGAGAGAGAGGGGGAGGAAGAGGGAGAAGGGGGAGAGAGAGAGAGAGAGGGAGAGGGGGAAGAGGGAAGAGATGTGGGGAGAGAGAGAGAGAGAGAGAGAGAGGGAGAGGGAGAGAGAGAGTGAGAGACAGAGAAAGAGAGAGAGAGAGAGAGAGAGAGAGAGAGAGAGAGAGAGAGAGAGAGAGAGAGAGAGGGAGAGGGGGAAGAGGGAGAGAGATGTGGGTAGAGAGAGAGAGAGAGAGAGAGAGAGAGAGAGAGAGAGAGAGAGACAGAGAGTGAGAGACGGAGAGAGAGAGAGAGAGAGAGAGAGAGGGAGAGAGAGACAGAGAGTGAGAGACGGAGAGAGAGAGAGCGAGAGAGAGGGGGAGAGGGAGAGAGAGACAGAGAGTGAGACGGAGAGAGAGAGAGGGGGAGAGGGAGAGAGAGACAGAGAGTGAGAGACGGAGAGAGAGAGATGTGGGGAGAGAGAGAGGGGGAGAGACAGAGGGGGAGAGAGACAGAGAGTGAGAGACGGAGAAAGAGAGAGAGAGAGAGACAGAGATGTGGGGAGAGAGAGAGAGAGAGATGTGGGGAGAGAGAGAGAGAGAGAGAGTGAGAGACGGAGAGAGAGAGAGTGAGAGACGGAGAGAGAGAGAGAGAGAGAGAGAGAGAGAGAGAGTGAGAGACGGAGAAAGAGAGAGAGAGAGATGTGGGGAGAGAGAGAGAGAGAGAGAGTGAGAGACGGAGAGAGAGAGAGATGTGGGGGAGAGAGAGAGAGAGAGAGAGAGAGTTTTTTTTAACTGAAATAAAAAGTTTGAAGTGCTTTTTTCATATTTAAGAAAAACATGTTGTTTATATTTTAAATATATTTATATATAATATAAGTTATATAAATATATACGTGTAAATATTTTCGTAATATATACTGTATGTGTGTGTATTTATATATACACATATTAAATGTACACAGTACACACACACATATTATGTAAACAAAAACTTTTATTTTGAATGCGATATGTGTGAGTGAGTGAGTGAGTGAGTGAGTGAGAGAGTGAGTGAGAGAGCGAGTGAGTGAGTGAGAGAGCGAGTGAGTGTGTATGTGTGTGTGAGTGAGTGAGTGAGTGAGCGAGCGAGAGAGCGAGTGAGAGAGTGAGTGAGTGAGTGAGTGAGTGAGAGAGCGAGTGAGTGTGTATGTGTGTGTGAGTGAGTGAGTGAGTGAGTGAGTGAGTGAGTGAGTGAGTGAGTGAGAGAGAGAGCGAGTGAGAGAGCGAGAGAGAGAGAGTGTGAGAGAACGAGTGAGAGAGCGAGTGAGTGTGTATGTGTGTGTGAGTGAGTGAGTGAGAGAGTGAGTGAGAGAGCGAGTGAGAGAGTGAGAGAGCGAGTGAGTGAGTGAGTGAGAGAGCGAGTGAGAGTGTATGTGTGTGTGAGTGAGTGAGTGAGTGAGCGAGTGAGTGAGTGAGTGAGTGAGAGAGAGAGCGAGTGAGAGAGCGAGTGAGAGAGCGAGTGAGTGTGTATGTGTGTGTGTGTGTGAGTGTGTGAGACTATACATTCTATTTTTTAAACTATTAATATACTTCAATGGGAGATCTTTACATTGAAATACTTAAAAATAAAAATGTGAAGACTTTAATCCAGTGAAGTGAGGAAGAACTTACTGGAGATCCGCTGGGTCCGGGAAAACCTCTCACACCCTGCAAAGAAACATTCACAAACTCATATATCACTATTCATCTGATTCATATCATTTACAGCAAGCACAGCATTCAGTTTGTGTACTAAATTCATAAATAACACTACTCTGACAAACGTGCCTTCTGTCCGTCTTTACCAGGCGCTCCCGGCGGTCCCTGGACAAACATATGAAAAGTAATGATTATGAATTGAGAAATGACTCTCGTACGGTGTTAAACAGTGAGAATATGAATCATCAGTGTTTTCTCAGTGTCATTGGTCATCAGATTTACCACCGGTCCACCGTCTCCCCGTCTTTATGTGCTGAAGATCCGGCTGTGGCCCCATTGGACCCATGTCTCCTCTGGGCCCCTGGGATCCCGCCGGCCCTCGCTCACCCGGGGCACCTGAAACACAACAAACATCAACGGAGACGCTTCATTTTCAAGTTTGGACATTCTTCTGGCTTAGTTCACTGTGTTTTTCTAGTGTTATGTGAAATATTGATATGGCGAGATATATTGAAATATTCACATTATATTAACAATTACTGTGATTATTATACTGTATACTGTATACTGTATATACTGTATATTAACAATTACTTTCTTGCTGATACCAAATGTAGTGAAATCACTGATATTGCAGTGATATTCATTTTCCAAACGTCATTTCAATGCCTCCTTGTCTCACAATGGGCAACTACGAGAATATTAAGACAGTAGAAGATGTGCAGATGAGTCCGATTCAGTTCAGAGAATCAGTTTGAGTGAATCAGTTTGAGTGAATCAGTTGAGTGAATCAGTTGAGTGAATCAGTTTGAGTGAATCAGTTTGAGTGAATCAGTTTGAGTGAATCAGTTGAGTGAATCAGTTGAGTGAATCAGTTGAGTGAATCAGTTGAGTGAATCAGTTGAGTGAATCAGTTGAGTGAATCAGTTGAGTGAATCAGTTCAAACTGAATGATGGATAAGTTTTAACAAGCTCTGAAATGGTTAAAGTGGTTGATCCAGAGACAAGACTGGTGTTTGTGTGTGTGTGTGTGTGTGTGTTTACCTGGTAGACCAGGAGGTCCTGGTGGTCCAGAGCTGGTGTGACTCTCAGTATTTTTCTCGTGAGCGAGTGTGTGGCTGTTATTGTCCAGACTGGGAGACGAACCCTGAACACACACATACATATCACACATATGAGATGTGTTTGAGCTCATCAGCAGAGTGTGCCTGAGTGTGTGTGTTACCTGTGTGTACGTGTGTGTGTGTTATCTGTGCATGTGTGTGTGTGTTACATGTGCGCGCGTGTGTGCGTTACCTGTACGTGTGTGTGTGTGTGTGTGTGTGCGTGCGTTACCTGTGTGCACATGTGTGTGTGTGTGTGTGTTATCTGTGCATGTGTGCGTGAGTGTGTGTGCGTGAGTGTGTTATCTTTGCATGTGTGTGTGTGTTACCTGTGCGCGCGTGTGTGTGTTACCTGTACATGTGTGTGTGTGTGTGTGTGTATCTGTGTGTGTTATCTGTGCATGTGTGTGTGTGTGTGTGTGTGTGTGCTACCTGTGTGTGTTCCAGCAGGAGTCTGATCTGCAGTAAGCTGCTCCTCATGTTGATGAAGTCCTGACAGCTGAGAGAACATGATCCAGAACTCATCTGAGTGTCAGACTTACTGGAGGAGCTCACTGACACACACACACACACACACACACACACACACACGGCTCATTATCACACAGTACACATGCTGAACGCACAGATTTAACATGAGCTGAAGTATATTTGGCTACTGAAACCATCTCTAACCACTATACAGTATTCTCACAGTGTTTATGATGTTTACGGTCCAGTGGCGTCATTTATACAGACGTCTACATGATCCTAAATCACTGTACAACGGTTTACAACATTTTGCTATGAACAATTTAATCAATGCCTGTATTCATAAATATGTTCCTCACTATTTCTTGCAATTCCTCTTCATTAATAATAATTTTTCTTAAAAGTCGTAAAAAGTTTGAGACTGTTAGATTATATATATATATATATATATATATATATAAATTATGTTTTTACATTTCTCTTATGTTCAAATATTTGATCAAAATGATTTGATGAAAAAGACAGTAAAAGATTAATAGTATCGTGCGTGAGAGTGTGTGAGAGAGTGTGTGATTGAGTGTGTGTGTGATTGAGTGTGCGTGTGTGCGAGCGAGCGTGTGTGCGAGCGAGCGTGTGTGAGAGTGTGCGTGTGTGCGAGCGAGCGTGTGTGAGTGAGAGTGTATGAGAGAGTGTGTGATTGAGTGTGTGTGTGATTGAGTGTGCGAGCGAGCGTGTGTGCGAGCGAGCGTGTGTGAGTGAGAGTGTGTGTGTGATTGAGTGTGCGTGTGTGCGAGCGAGCGTGTGTGAGTGAGAGTGTGTGAGAGAGTGTGTGATTGAGTGTGTGTGTGATTGAGTGTGCGTGTGTGCGAGCGAGCGTGTGTGAGTGAGAGTGTGTGAGTGTGTGTGTGATTGAGTGTGTGTGTGTGCGAGCGAGCGTGTGTGAGTGAGAGTGTGTGTGAGAGTGTGTGTGTGATTGAGTGTGCGTGCGTGCGTGCGAGCGAGTGTGTGTGAGAGAGAGTGTGTGTGAGAGAGTGTGTGATTGAGTCAAGTCAAGTCACCTTTATTTATATAGCGCCTTTAACAATACAAATTGTAACAAAGCACTGTACAATATCAAAATAGGCAAATTTGTCAATAATGTAAAATGACAGGATTTAACACTCAGTTATCTGCTGAATGCATTTCATTATTGAATTTAGTAATGGCATTGTCCAGCTTAGTTCAGTTTAAATAATATCTGTGCAATCAAGTCGATGATTGTGCTGGAAATGAAGTGTCCCCAACTGAGCAAGCCAGAGGCGACAGCGGCAAGGAACGAAAACTCCATCGGTGACAGAATGGAGAAAAAACCTTGGGAGAAACCAGGCTCAGTCGGGGGGCCAGTTCCCCTCCGGCCAGACAAATCAGTAGTTTGTTCCAACTGCAGCAAAGTCAGAGTGTAAGTGGTCCACTGGTTCCGGGGGTCTTTCCCCGATGGATGTCTAGGTGACGAGGTCCTCACTGGAGATCTGTCTCTGGGGCTCATCTCGGAGGGGTTGTCATCGTCTCTTCTCAGGTGTTCGGTCATCTCTATCGTTTAAGGGTAGGATCCAGACTGAGGCTTGTGTAATTCCTAACTACCACGGGATGTTAATCCCGTGGCAGTAACATAGAAACAGTAAAACAATTAGCGTAGCAGCGGCTCCATCCAGGAATAACCCTGGATGAAATTATCAGTATAACCCAAGCTAAAGCATAATAATGTGCATGTGTTCAGATGGACTGGCAGTACAAGATTGTGAGATGCATTATATGAATGCTTGGCTAAAGAGATGCGTCTTTAATCTAGATTTAAACAGAGAGAGTGTGTCTGAACCCCGAACGTTTTCAGGAAGGCTATTCCATAGTTTAGGAGCCAGATATGAAAAAGTTCTACCTCCTTTTGTGGACTTTGCTATCCTAGGTACTACCAAGAGTCCAGAGTTTTGCGACCTAAGGGAGCGGGTTGGATTGTAGCGTGATAGTAGATTAGTTAGGTACGCAGGAGCTAAATCATTTAGGGCCTTATAGGCAAGTAATAATATTTTGTAACTGATACGAAACTTAATAGGTAGCCAGTGCAGAGACTGTAAAATTGGAGTAATATGGTCATATTTTCTTGACCTGGTAAGGACTCTAGCCGCAGCATTTTGTACTATCTGTAGCTTGTTTATTGAGGATGCAGGACAACCACCTAGCAGTGCATTACAATAGTCCAGTCTAGAGGTCATGAATGCATGAACTAACTTTTCTGCATCAGAAACACTTAACATGTTCCGTAGCTTGGAAATGTTTCTAAGATGGAAGAATGCTGTTTTTGTAACATTGGAAATATGATTTTCAAAAGATAGGTTGCTGTCTAATATAACACCCAGATTTTTAACTGTAGAGGAAGTAACAGTACATCCGTCTAGTTGCAGATTGTAATCCAAGAGATTCTGTGTACTGTTTTTAGGTCCAACAAGTAATATCTCGGTCTTATCTGAATTTAATAGGAGAAAATTACTGGTCATCCAATCTTTTATATTTTTAACACACTCTGTTAGCTTAGATAGTTTCGAAGTTTCATCTGGTTTTGTTGAGATATATAGTTGAGTGTCATCAGCATAACAATGGAAACTAATCCCGTATTTTCTAATAATATTACCAAGGGGCAGCATATATAATGAAAATAATAGAGGACCTAGGACAGATCCTTGTGGTACTCCATACTTTACTGGTGATAATTGAGATGACTCCCCGTTTAAATAAACAAAGTGGTAGCGATCGGACAGGTAGGATCTAAACCATCTTAGAGCCTGCCCTTGAACACCTGTATAGTTTTGTAATCGATCTATCAGTATGTCATGATCTATAGTGTCGAACGCAGCACTAAGATCAAGTAAAACTAGCAACGAGATGCAGCCTTTGTCTGACGCAAGAAGCAAGTCATTTGTAATTTTAACAAGTGCAGTTTCTGTGCTATGGCGGGGCCTGAAACCTGACTGAAATTCTTCATAGATATCATTATTTTGCAAAAAGGAACACAATTGAGCAGACACTACTTTTTCTAATATTTTCGACATAAACGGAAGATTTGAAATGGGTCTGTAATTTGCCAGTTCACAAGGATCTAATTTTGGTTTCTTAATAAGAGGCTTAATAACTGCCAGCTTAAATGGTTTTGGGACGTGACCTAAAGATAGCGAGGAGTTAATAATATTGAGAAGCGGTTGTTCTGCAACAGGTAACAACTCTTTCAATAGTTTAGTTGGTACAGGATCTAATAAACATGTTGTTGGTTTAGATGCAGTGATAAGTTTATTTAGCTCATCCTGTCCTATAGTTCTAAAGCACTGCAGTTTTTCTTTGGGTGCGATGAATGATGCTGAAGTACTAGACGCTGTAGAATCTACGTTTGTTATTGTATTTCTGATATTATCTATTTTATCAGTAAAGAAATTCATAAAGTCATTACTATTAAACTGTGAGGGAATATTTAGATCGGGTGACATCTGTTTATTTGTTAATCTAGCCACTGTGCTAAATAAAAACCTTGGATGTTTTGGTGATTATCTATGAGTTTGCGGATATACTCGGTTCTTGCAGTTTTTAGAGCCTGTCTATAGCTGGACATACTGTTTTTCCACGCAATTCTAAAGACTTCCAAGTTACTTTTTCTCCATTTGCGCTCAAGAATACGAGTATCTTTCTTGAGAGAATGGGTATAACTGTTGTACCATGGCGCAGCACGTTTTTCTCTAACCTTTTTTAATTTGATGGGTGCAACAGTTTCTAACGTATTGGAGAAAATAGTTCCCATGTTGCTAGTAATTGTGTCTAGTTCATCTGTATTTATGGGTACACAGAGCAGTTGAGATAAATCAGGCAGGTTATTTGTGAATCTGTCTTTAGTGGCTGGAATAATAATTCTGCCTGGACGATAACGCGGAGCCATATAGTTAATATCAGTAATATGCAGCATGCACGATACTAGGAAATGGTCAGTAACATCATCACTTTGAGGTATGATATCTATATCAGTTAGATCAATTCCATGCGATATTATTAAATCTAGCGTATGATTAAAACGATGCGTGGGCCCGGTGACATTTTGCTTGACACCAAAAGAGTTTATTAGGTCAGTAAACGCAAGTCCTAACGCATCATTTGTATTATCAACGTGAATGTTAAAATCTCCAACAATTAGTGCTTTATCTACAGTAACCAATAGGTCTGAGAGGAAATCTGCAAATTCTTTTAGAAAATCTGTATATGGCCCTGGCGGTCTATACACAGTAGCCAGAGCAAGCGATAGGACAGATTTATTTTGCTTATCTGACAGTTTAACATTAAGCATAAGTATTTCGAATGAGTCAAACCTGTATCCTGTTTTCTGAGTAACATTGAGAATATCACTATATATTGTTGCGACACCGCCGCCACGACCAGTCTCACGAGGCTCGTGCTTATAACAGTAGCTTGGTGGAGTAGATTCATTTAGACCAAAATAATCATTTGTTTTAAGCCAGGTTTCAGTCAGACAGAGTACATCAAAACTATTATCTGTGATTATTTCATTTACAATAACTGCTTTCGGTGTGAGTGATCGGATATTTAGGAGCCCAAGTTTTAAAAATTGTTTTTGTTCATTTATTTTGCATTTTTCTGGTTTAATCACGATCAGATTTGTTCTAGATCCTGCATTAAATTTATATTTTGAACTCAATATTCGGGGAAGAGACACAGTCTGTATAGATTGGACACTACAAGTACCTTTATCTTTTAAGTGGGTAGAACAAAAGTCATCATAGCTGTTATTGGAGACTTGGCTTACTAGTCAGATGGAGCGTAGCGTCCTGGTGATGTTGTCCGACAGGAGTTCCGCACCGACTCTGCTGGGGTGCAGGCCATCAGCACGAAATAGCCTAGGACGCTCCCAGAAAAGATTCCAATTATTGACAAAGAGAATTTTCTGCTCTGTACACCATGAAAACAACCATTCATTTAAAGCAAACAGTCTACTGAACCGTTCGTGTCCTCGTCGATACGTGGGAAGAGGTCCTGACACGATGATCGTCGTCGCTGGCGATGTGCTGCGTACCGTCTCGATCAGGCTCCTGAAGTCCCTCTTCAGTGTCTCCGTCTGCCGCAGCCTGGTGTCGTTAGCCCCCGCATGAATCACAACAGCTGCAACGCTCTCGTCATCCTTCAGGATCGCGGGTATCTGCACAGAAACATCAAGAACACGAGCACCAGGGAGACAATGAGTGTGCACTTTACCTTCAGCTAATGTAGCACGGACATGCCGGACGATTGAGTCTCCGATGACCACAGCGTCACGATCAGTCTCGCAGAGAGGGGCGAAGCGGTTCCGGGATGAGATGTCGAAGACCGGGGGGGGAGAAGTCGTCGCCCGGGGCCTGGATCGCGTCTTCCGCTGCTGCACCCAGGGTCCGTGGTTTCCCGGCGCCGGAGTGAAGGCCATCTGTGACGATCGCGTCCCGGGTGCACGGGGCCTGTGCAGAGAAACACACGGAGTAGAGGTGGTGGGAGCGTTAGCAGCGCGTTGCATACTTACCCCGGACTTATGAGCGTCAGCCCGAGATGTTTCCAGCGTTGCTATCCGTTTCCTCAGCTGGGCCTGTTTCCCAAGCAGCTCGCGGATCCGTGTCTCCACAGCCTCCAGCTCCAGCTGCGCCGAATGCAGCTCGAACGTGTCCTCACCTGCACACAAAGGTAGACACGAATCTGCCATTTAAGCAAGTAACAGTGAAACAATGTTAAATGTGTGTATGCGTGTGTGAAATAGGGATTTAGCTGTGTTAGCGGAACCCGCGCTGGCTTTGCTAACGGGCTATAAGCTAATAGCGGACTTGGGAAATCAAAATAAAACTTGCGATAACAAGCCGCTCTGATTATTCTCGTTGCAGAATGCGATCGGGAATATATTCACACGTTATAGAAACACAAATTATTGTGTATCAAATCGGAATTTAAGATAGAAAATAGACGATAAACAATTGGCTTGGCGGAGATTCAGCTCAGAACACGCGTCAACGACAAACCGGAAGTAAATCAGCGTGTTTGCCGTTGCCGTGTGTGTGGCAAAATCAAAGTCCCGCGATGACATTGAGTGTGTGTGTGATTGAGTGTGTGTGTGATTGAGTGTGCGTGTGTGCGAGCGAGCGTGTGTGAGTGAGAGTGTGTGTGTGTGTGTGTGTGTGAGTGTGTGTGTGATTGAGTGTGCATGCATGCGTGCGAGCGAGTGTGTGAGAGTGTGTGTGAGAGTGTGTGATTGAGTGTGTGTGTGATTGAGTGTGCGTGCGAGCGAGCGAGTGTGTGTGAGTGAGAGTGTGTGTGAGAGTGTGCGTGTGATTGAGTGTGCATGCGTGCGTGTGTGAGGGGAACAGGGTCACATCACAGCAGTGTGTACAGCGCGTCAGAAATAGTCTTAACCGCGGCTTGTGTTCAAACACACACGAGCTTCATCACTATATCTATCATGTGACTCCGTTCCCTCTCTCGGCTTGAACTGATATATCTAACTTGAAAGCTAAAGCTGGCGATTATGGAAAGGGGCGTTACATTTCCGACGTGTGCTTGAGGTGTTCAGCCAATCATAATGCACTGGGTCAGTTGGCCAATCAGAACAGACTGTGCTTGTTTGAAGGAGGAGCTTTGTAGAAAACTAAGTGTTTGAGAGAAGCGGGGCATAGATGACATACAATAATGTCTTATTATAGGCCGGGATTATTCTACTCTGCTAATTAAAAGGCTGTTTATATCCACTAATTGTTTACGTGAGGCACACATGTCAGAGGCTGTCAATAAGCTGAACATATGCTTGTTTAATTAGTGACACTTAGCCTGCATTTTAAAATCTTTATTTGAATATGGCAACATAACATTACACTCTGCAATATTTCTATGAATAAATCTCTGAGAGACTATCAGCCAATCACAGTGTGCAGAGTTAATGAGCATGCTGACATCACCAATAGCAGAGAGGTAAACCCCGCCCCCTTACTCTGAGCTTAAGACTTCTCTTTCACGTGCGCACTCACTCACACACACTCTCTCACGCACACACACACACACACACACACACTCTCTCACTCACTCACACACACACGCACGCACACACACTCTCTCACTCACTCACACACACACTCACACACACTCTCTCTCTCACTCACGCACACACACACACACACACACTCAAACTCACACACACACACTCACGGTTTTGTTGGGGAGCACAGGAGTGCTGATCTGGAGTCAGTGTGAACCCAGCGTTACAGCGGCAGCGGAAACTTCCAGGAGTGTTTTCACACACGTGTTCACAAACGCTGCTGTTCGATTCCTCACACTCGTCCACATCTGGACCACAGACACACACAGAGGTTATGATTGTGTGTGTTTGAGAGCAGCACGTCACAAGAGCTTCACCAGTGTTGGGAAGTAACTAGTTACATGTAAACTACGTCATTTAATTGCAAAATAAATGTAATCATTTACAGTTCTATTAAAATTTTAATGATTACAAAGATGTAATCAGTTACATTACATTAATGAAGTAATCAGAGCCCGGTCTCATGAAAGTGCATACGAATTGTACGTCAAATTAAAACAAAAAATTGTGGTATTGATACACAAAAATTGGCTTTGGCGTGCATTTGATATGCATCTACTCCACAACCCTAATCCTATTACGTAGCATATACACGCCAAAGCCAATTTTTGCGTATCAATACCACAATTTTTTGTTTTAATTTGACCTACAATTCACATGCACTTTTATGAAATCAGGTTGTAATTAAAAGAGTTACACTACTTATTAAATGTACTTGTAATCTGTAACCTATTACATTTCCAGCGTAACCTTCCCAACACCGTTTGAGCCACTGACCGATGCAGTACGGGTGCAGGTGCTGCCGGTGCCGCTCTCGGTCGAAGCGGTAACCCTCGAAACACGTGCACAACACACGACCGAAGTTATCCGTGCACTGCTGCTCACAGAGAGAACCGGCACACACGTCCAGACCTGAACACACACCGCCAGCTGTCAGTTCATATGTGTGTTCATGCACGGCTAACAGTAAACATTCAGCACAAAAACACGTCATTATAATGATTTCTGAAGATCATGTGACACTGAGGACTAGAGTAAGGATGGTGAAAATACAGCTGCGCATCACAGAAATAAGTTACATTTTTAGATACATATAGAAAACAGCAATTTTACATTTTTTTCATTACAATTTTTTCTGTATTTTTAATCACAAATGCAGCCTTAGTGAGCAGACGAGACTTCTTATAAAAACATTCAAAAATATTAGAACAATGCATCATGCAAAAATAAAATAAATAGAAAGTTATTTTGCATTGTAATATTTCACAAGTTTTATGCTGCACATAAATGCAGCCTTGGTGAGCAGAAGAAACTTATTTCAAAAACCTTTTTAAAAAAAAAAAAAAAAAAAAAAAATCTACACCAAACTGAAATTTCAGTTTACAATTGTTAGTGTATTTTTAAACACATAAATGCAAACAATGAACAATGCATCATGCAAAAATTTTAATTAAAATAAAATTATTCTACACCAACCTGAAATTTCAGTTTGCAATTTTTACTGTATTTTTAATCACATACTGTAAATGCAAACAATGAACAATACATCATGCAAAAAAAAAAAAAAAAAAGTCTTATGCAAACTGAAATTTCAGTTGGGTGTAGCTGATTTTACTTTTGAATTAATTTATTTTAATTTTATTTTTTGCATGATGTATTGTTCATTGTTTGCATTAAGGCATGCATTATGACTGATTGTGTGACAATAGAAGAAATAAACTGAAGGTTTTACCTACTTTCTGGCACACACTGACCCCTCACAAACCTGAAGCCTTCACAGCACTTCCTCCTGCAGACAATCAATAACACGCGCTTCAATAACTCTGAAGGACAGAGAACGCATGATGCACAATACAAGCTGAATGACCACGAAAAACTAAAGACGTGCCACTAATGGAACAAATTATTGCAAATTGCAAATATACTAAAATTGTGATGTAAATTGTGCATTAATCAGCACCGAATGCAAATGCGTTTATCTGTTCTAAAATCCCCGAGCAACTCGACCCTCGTTCTGACACATCATGAGACGACGAGGAAAGACTGGTCAGAAGTCCTCAGGGTTCGGAGGATAAACGCACAGCTATGAGTGTGATGAAGGAGACGGAGGTAAAGGAGATGATCAGAGCGAGATCCGACGGCTGGAGAGCGAGGATCTGTTCTGTTCACGCACCTCACGCACCTGTGTTTGGGTCTCAGCTGGTGTTTTAGTGGCTGTATAAGTCAGTTCATCTATCATCTATCACTATCAGCCACTAACAAACACAACACCTGTAACAGCTTTCATTACAATCAATCAATCAATCAATCAATCAATTAGAAAGACACAAAAATAGGTCATAAACACAATGTGAATACATAATGACTAAACTGAAAAAATATGATTAAATAAAGAAACATTAGTATAATTGTTAAAACAAATACATTTTTGACCAAATTTAAACCAAAACATGACTTCTTAACTACTTTTCTTTGGAATCATTGGAACATTAAAGAGTTAAAACCATCAGAGCGCATTAAAACACACTTCATGTGTCCCTGGAGCACAGACGCAGTCATAAGCAGCACAGGTATATTTGTAGCAATAGACAACATTACATTGTATGGGTCAAAATTATACATTTTTATTATATGACAAAAATCATTAGATATTAAGATCATGTTCCATGAAGATATTTAGTACATTTCCTATCGTAAATATATCCAAACTTAATTATTGATTATTAATATGCATTGCAAAGAACTTCATTTGAACAACTTTAAAGATGATTTTCTCAATATTTAGATTTTTTTTGCACCCTCCGATCATAACAAACCATACATCAATGTAAAGCTGGTATTATTTTAACACACTTGTGACTGGTTTTGTGCTCCAGGGTCACGCTGTGTGAAAGTGAACCGTGTGTGTGTCAGCGGTCTGATTGTTTATTTTCTCAACGCTCATCCAGACGTCAGACGCTCCTTCCTCTCTTCATCATGTTCTCTCTCTCCTGTCACCATCATCATCATCCTCGGTTGTGTTTCTGTTTTACACACTTCATCTCTCCATTCACAACTCGTACAGCGGGTTATGATGTTCACATACAACACTGTCTTCATGTCCTTGCTTCAGACCAACACAAATCACTGGAATAAAGCACACACTTCTGGACGTTTGTCTCATGAACATGTCAGACCTGTTCCTGTGACCCTTGACCTACTGACCTCTGCTGCTCCTTAAGAATCTGACCTCTCTCAACACACACACACACACACACACACACACACACACATACACACTCGCTCTCTCTCTCTCACACACACACACACAGACACACACACGCTCTCTCTCTCTCACACACTCACTCACACACACACACACACGCGCGCGCACACACTCGCTCTCTCTCACGCGCACACACACACACACACTCACTCACTCACACACACACACACGCACGCACACTCTCTCTCTCTCACACACACACACGCTCTCTCTCTCTCTCTCTCAACACACACTCTCAACACACGCACACTCTCTCTCTCTCTCTCTCTATCAACACACACACTCTCTCTCTCTCACACACGCTCTCTCTCTCTCTCTCTCAACACACACTCTCAACACACGCACACTCTCTCTCTCTCTCTCTCTATCAACACACACACACTCTCTCTCTCTCTCAACACACACTCTCTCTCTCTCTACACACACTCTCTCTCTCTCTTTCAACACACACTCTCTCTCTCTCTCTACACACACACACACACACACTCTCTCTCTCTCTCTCTCTCAACACACACACACACACACTCACTCTCTCTCAACACACACACACACACACACACACACTCTCTCTCTCTCTCTCTCAACACACACACACACACACACCAAATGTGCTGCAGAATTAACATCTGACAAGAGATACTGATGCTGAGATGAACGTCCTTAATGGAGTTAGACTGAGAAACTGCTGTCCATCCTCGGTATGTGTGTCTTGCTTTGCAATACAAGTATTTACACATCCTAAGTCAAGATCCAAAACCACAAAAAAGGAAGTTTTTTTCCTTAAAACAAGAACAAAAGTCTGTTAATGATGTCAGAAAAATGTAGGAGCTTCTGCATGGGATGAAAAAACAAACAAAGTAACAACTTGTTTTCCCTTTAAATCAAGTTCACATTTTTCTGACGTATTGGTCCTTGTTTTAGGCATAAACACGCTTAATTTGGATTGTCTTGATTAAAAAAATGATTCGATTGAGTTTTACTGGAAAACAAACCAAAACCACGAGAAAGAACATCAGTGTTTATACCGTATACACAGAACCGCTGGGAATTCTACACACAATACATGTGTACAAGTTCATTATGACACATCTGATCTGTAAGCTGTGCTTTCAAGAGTGGTGTAAATGAAAAACATCATCACTTCTGCGCTGCCGTTGATGTTATCGAGTCGTAGCACATCAGCACAGATTCGGTTTCTTATTACCACACGCCGTGCCAGTCAGTCCAGTCCAGCCGCTGGTTTGGCAGCTACTCCACAAACTTTCAGATCATAAATGACAGAAACCACAGTATTTCAGCATTTTCTCAGTCCACGACCGCGATATTGTGAAAGAGTGATGACTCTCATACAGAATAACACACAAGAGTCTCGAAATCACACACAACAGATCATGAATATTGCACAAATGTGACCCTGGAGCACAAAACCAGTCTAAAGTGTCCATTTTTCAACATTGAGATTTATGCATCATCTGAACGCTGAATAAATAATATTTCTATTGATGTATGGTTTGTTATGATAGGACAATATTTGTAAATCTGGAATCTGAGGATGCAAAAAAATCTAAATATTGAGAAAATCATCTTTAAAGTTGTTCAAATGAAGTTCTTAGCAATGCATATTAATAATCAATAATTAAGTTTTGATATATTTACGGTAGGAAATTTACTAAATATCTTCATTGAACATGATCTTAATATCTAATGATTTTTGGCATCAAATAAAAATGTATAATTTTGACCCATACAATGTATTGTTGCTATTTCTACAAATATAGCTGTGCTGCTTATGACTGGTTTTGTGCTGCAGGGACACATATGTACTTCACCTGCCAAAAAACCCTCCTGAAAACTCTTTTACATTTACAATAAATCAGGCTAAGAAGTCGGAGAACAATAAAGTCAGCCGTATATGCTTTATATAATGCACAACGCTCAATGTCAGTATCTACTGTACTTACACACCAGATACGACACTGTAAAACTAAACAAATGAGCAAACTGTAAAGTTTAAGGCAACCAGCTTCAGCAGATTTGAGTTCTCTGAACGTTTTGTGGTTTAAACTTAAAACAACACGTTGAGAAAACTCAAAAATCAGCAGAAGCTGGTTGCCTTAAACTTTGAAAGTTTTATTTTCTTTAAATTATAATCTCAGAAGAAAAATAACTTACATTCTTGAGTGTTTTTGATTTGTTTTCCAGTTAAAATATCTGAAAATGCTTTGAGAAAAGACACCGGGACTCGTAGACCGCTTCAGGTACCGTATTTGATCTTATCAGGTTTGAACATAAACAAGTGAAAACATCTGACCGAATATGAATTTACTTATATTCTACACGATCTATGAAAACAAGACTCAATGCAGTGCTGATGCTCAAGTAGAAGCATCCCGTTTCAAGATTGTATTATTTTTTTACTGGAAAACAAGGCAAAATTAAATGCAAAAACTATGCATTCAATTTATGGAGCCACTAATTAAACGATAAGAGGAACAACTTTTTCACACATAAAAGTTGTGTTTTATTGCAAAAGTTCTCAGAGGGAACACAAAAGTTATTTGAGTGAATGCAAAAGCATTGAAATATCATTTTTCCATCACCATGTGCCTTTGGGGTTCAGTATAAACTGGTCTCATCACTTCCATCAGTGTAATTCAGTACGAGCTGATACGCCTGAGAACTCACATGATGAAGGTCACATGACTCTCTCGTCTCTGATCATTAACGAAGCCAAACACACCTTCTGTATTCACGTCACAGACGTTCCCACGCTCAGCCTGCTAAACAAATGCTGGAAGTTCGAATCCCATTGCTGAGATTCTCCAATCACATTCATCACAAGCATGAAATATAACTTTCTTTCCTCAAGTCAAGTTACATGTATTTCTGTAACACTTTATAGAATACAGCTTGGTTCAAAGCAGCTTAACCCAAAATACACAGGAAAATAAAAGGTGTTAAGGTTGCAAAGTGCATCAATTATGAAATGAACTCAATGCAACAGAACACTGATTGAGTTATATTTTAGGGGTGTACCTGAGACAGTGACCTCTGTGACCCCCAGCTCTCGTACACGGATACTCCACGGTCAGGATCTTATTCCCTGGACAATCCTCACTGACAGAGACAGACAGAGACGTTATCTACAGAAAATACTGGAGAAGTACCAAAAATGAACACTTGCTGGAAATGCACTCATCCTCAGATCATCCCAGATCAGGACGAGTGTTTCTTCATCAGGTTTGTAGAAATGTGTCTCAGCAACGGATGCTCTGCAGTGAATGGGTGCCGTCAGAATGAGAGTCAACGGATGCTCTGCAGTGAATGGGTGCCGTCAGAATGAGAGTCAACGGATGCTCTGCAGTGAATGGGTGCCGTCAGAATGAGAGTCAACGGATGCTCTGGAGTGAATGGGTGCCGTCAGAATGAGAGTCAATGGATGCTCTGGAGTGAATGGGTGCCGTCAGAATGAGAGTCAACGGATGCTCTGGAGTGAATGGGTGCCGTCAGAATGAGAGTCTGATAAAAACATCACAGCACTCGAGTTCATCAGTTATCATCTGGAGAAGACAAAACCTGAAACACATCCAGCTTTAAGATGTTTTTAACTTAAAATACCATAGAATCCATAATAACTCTTCCTCAGTGAAAGTGTTCTGGTCTGAATCAGGAGAGAAATCTGCACAGACCAAAACAGCTCTAAACTAATATGTGTCTGGATTTTGATGCGAGAGACGACAGCAGATGCACTTTTCACTGAGGAAGAGTTATTATGGATTATATGAGTTATAAACGTCTTAAAGCTGGATGTGTTTCAGGTTTTGTCTTCTCCAGATGATAACTGATGGACTCGAGTGCTGTGATGTTTTTATCAGACTCTCATTCTGACGGCACCCATTCACTGCAGAGCATCCATTGACTCTCATTCTGACGGCACCCATTCACTGCAGAGCATCCATTGACTCTCATTCTGACGGCACCCATTCACTGCAGAGCATCCATTGACTCTCATTCTGACGGCACCCATTCACTGCAGTGCATCCATTGACTCTCATTCTGACGGCACCCATTCACTGCAGAGCATCCATTGCTGAGACACATTTCTACAAACCTGATTCAAGGATTCAAGGTTTTATTCGTCACATACTCAATTATACAGAATATAATCAGCAGTGAAATGTAAGCCAGATCAGGTCTGCTCAATGGACAGCGCAAAATATATAAAACAACACGAGAGAATATACATAAATATGAAAAAAATAAAGAAAAGAAAAATAAGATGCGCAATAAAATAATGTGCAGGATAGTATACTGTGGACTTAATAAATAATAATATAAGAAACCTGATGAAGAAACAAACTCCTCCTGATCTCGGATGATCTGAGGAGAAGCTCATTTTCAGATATTATTATTATTTATGAGTAAACCACTTCTTTAAGAAACATTGAATGCAAAAAGTGTAATATTTGTAGTGACCATGATACAGAAACCAGGTTATCTCATCAGACATTTAGAAAGGAGTCCGAAGAGCTGCTTTATGTATTTCAGACAGAAAACTTTCATACATTAAACCCATCAAAGCATGTTTTAGAGTATTACTGTATCTCATAATAATGAAGTATTTTGAACTTTAGATTCGAGTCATTTCGCTTTAATCAACATGGGTCAGTAAAACAGTACCACCTTAAAACAAGGTTCCCTTAGTCAATGTGAACTATATTTCTACAGCACTTATTTTAAATCAGACATTTTTAGTCAAAAAGCGCCTCTGTTAAATATTAGTTAAACTGTCGCCTGGTTTTATTAAGTAACATTAACAGGTTAATCAATGCTGTAGTGCATTCTTATTTATTTGATGTTAGTACATGCATGAAGTAATGTGAAGAAGCAGTACAGCAGCAGCTGATGAGACACAGACGCACAAAACACTCACTCAGACGCGTCAGACGCGTTCACGCCGCACGTCCACAGAAACACGCACAGGACGCCGAGCGGTGCGCGCGCGAGACGCGTCATCTCTCTCCGGATTCACGGGGATCTCTCACACGAGTGCCAAACTTAAATCAAGTCAAAAGTCCAGTTCAGTCCGTCATCATCTCACATGTTCAGTCCAGCGAAGCCCCAGATGAAGCTAAGCTCCTCCTCTTCCTCACACCTTCACAGTTTTAGGTTCATTAATAATTCAGTAGCTTTTTTTTTTCTCGTGAAAAGTCTATTTTCTTTCACAAAGTCACTTTTAATGTTATCAAGAACAACACTGCAGCATAAAATCTATTAAAACTGTTCGAGTCAATATCACAAGCTCCTAATGAACCCTTCACGTCTCTGTGTGTTATCTGATCACGAGCTGCTCTAATGCTGCATTCACGAGCGTTCACTCTGACGTCATACAGCACAACATCAATCAAATCAAACCATAGGCCTACAGCCTATAATAAAAGCATGGGTCATTTTCTTAAGGGATTTGTATTTATGTGTTTTGTTATACTTTAGCCTACTGTGTTCATGATTTTAAGTTTTGTACGGTTTAATAAAAAAAAGAGAGAAATGACTCAAACGATTCATCCATCCATCCATCATCTATCTATCTATCATAAGTAAATCAGTTAGCATCACATCTACTCTTGTAATGAGCAACTTAAATTATATATTTTTTTAAGAAATTCAAATCAGCCTTAATTTTCAAGATTAAAATTTAAACGAGTTATTATTTTTATTATGATTGTTTGTGGTCTGGATGGATAACAGACTGCCTTTTAATGAACTGTATAGAGATTGATCAGAAATATTGTTAGGAGGGATGTTTCTATATTTACCAGTGCTAGCGGCTGAGGATTTTCCTTTCAGAAATAGTGGTTTTGATTATATTTCTCTGTAAGTTTGAGTGAAGAGCGGTTGTGATGTGGTCAGATGTGAGTTTAGAGAGAAGCATGTTATTGTCCTGCTGAACAATGAGCTTAATCATCTCCTGATGGACGCCTGGCTTCAGCTACGAAAACACATGAAGATTTCTGAGAGAAACCAGCCGATGCCAACCAAACCTCACAAACACCCACACCAAACCGTATAACATTATTCAGAAAATACATTATTGAGCAGCCACAGAGAGTCACGGCAGCTTTGGTTCATTACTGCAGACCGCACAAACCCGTCCGAAGCGTTCCCACGTTCCCCGTCTGAAGAGTTTCTTCTGTTTGTCAGCAGCACGATGACGGATGAGATTCCCGCTGAAGCCAGACCAACAGATGGACATAATCATTACTGGAAAACACTCTGTTTATTAATCATACACTCTCAGAAATAAAGGTCAAAGCTGTCACTGGGCCGGCACCTTTTCAAAAGGTACATCTTTGTACCTCAAAATTCCATTTTGGTACCTTAGACGTACATATTAGTACTTAAAGATACATATTAGTACTTAAAGTGTACATATTAGAACCTAAGGTACATTGAGAGCTTTTGTACCTTTATTTCTGAGAGTGTATGACAAATATGTACTGATCAGTATCGGGGGGGTAACGCATTACAAGTAACGCGAGTTACGTAATAATATTACTTTTTAAGTAACTAGTAAAGCAACGCATTACTTTTTCATTTACTAGAAAATATCTGAGTTATTTTTCTCCATTTATTGACTGAGAGCGCCGTGTGAACATGATCTTACTGTAGATCTAAACTAGACTAAATATGAATGTGTATTAATTCATCCCACTCGCAAAAAACAGATTCAGTATTCATCAAAATGAATTAAAACAGTGAAACTCAGAATATGACGCAAACCTGCAATAATTAA
>CM049873.1:35354700-35369700 GCA_027474115.1 Schizopygopsis malacanthus | reverse complement strand
TTCAAATATTTTCAGGTCATCTGTGTTTTATGAGTTCATCTGTAGCTCCAGGATCAGCTCTGAAAGAGGACAAACACTATCAAATACTTCATTAAACATCTACATAATGAGATTATCCGCCTGATATACTCTACTAATCAAATAAGCGATGGAAAAACCTGCTAAGACTCTCTGGGAGAACAAACGGATTTTCTTTGTTGTTTATTATTATTATTATTATTATTATTATCATTTTTGAAGTGGCTCAATATTCCAATTTAATTAATAATGTTATTTTTGTGATTAAGTGTCTCACAGCAACCATCTAAAAGACAAAACTAAATAAATACACTACAAGAATTAATTAATAAACACAATTCAAATCATAAACAACTATCTAAAGAAAAAACAAACAAACAAAAACAAAAATAACAGGCATATATGCACGACACCTGTAAACATATTGGATGTGGTTGGTATTTAAAGTAGCAGGAGAAAACAATTAAAACAGAAATCTAAAGTGATTTACATGTTTTCTTAATACGATCGCTCGCAAACAGATCACACATGAACCATGTGAATAAACAGCAGCTGAACCGACTGCATGCCTGTGTTTGCTCCTCCCTTCATCTGCCAATCACCTCTCCTCTGATCCAATGAGCTTTGAGCAGGCCTGCCGAGACTCCGCCCCCACAGTCTGATGATTGACAGATCAAAGGTAGCATGAGTTCATTAATCATCATTATACAGCAGCAGCTCTTCAAAGAAAACACACAGCACACGTCTCCTTACAGACACTCAATCACACGGCCTGGGTGTTTTAATAAATCAGAACCAGAATTTGTCATTTAAAAGACAAAAAAACTCTTGATGACTAATTTAAAAGAGGAAACAAAACCACAACTAACGCAGCTGTCAATCGAAACCAGAGGATTAATATTCACATGGAGTTTCCAATGATGAGAATAAAAGGGTGATGAGGTTACAATGGTGTTTTTATGTAACTTATGGTTCTTTTATATATTAGATCATGTTTTTAATTATGCAAAACAGCACATGACTATTAGCATTAGTACTGAACACAGTCTCAAACATACATGCATCGTGAGCATTCATAATCATGTTGCACATTATGTGCATTACTGTTCAAAAGTTTGGGATCCCTGTGGGTTCTCATTAAAAGTGATTAGTAGATTTATTCAGTAAGGAAGCATTTAAAGTGACAGTAAAGATTTTTATTACAAATAAATGCTGTTCTTTTGAACTTTTCTGTTCATCTGTGAATCCTGACAAATAAAATGCATCACGGTTTCCACGAAATGTTTATGCAGCACGACTGTTTTCAATATTTATAATCATCAGAAATGTTAGAATGCATATTATTATGATTTATGATGATCACTGAAGACTGGAGTAATGATGCTGAAAATACAGCGCTGCATCACTGAAATAAATTACAGTTTAACACATATTCACATAGAAAACTTTAAATTCTAATAATATTTGAAAATCTTTACTGTATTTTGATCAAATAAATGCAGCAGAAGAGACTTTCTAAACATTTACAAATGCCCAGATTTTTGAAAGGTAGAGTATATACACACTGTAAAAAATTACCGTGATTTTAACAGTAAAAATTCTACAGTAAAAACCTGTTGAATGGTTAACGGTAAGTTACTGTAAAATTTACAGGGAAAAACCGTAAACCGACTTCCCAGAATTTCGAGCGTTGCATTTCAAATTTAGTTTGAATTTGATGTTTTTTCTTTGAAATAACTGTTTTGTTCTTATCAGTTATGTTTATCAGGGTTGTATGCTACATCTGATGTTGCTAAATTAATGTTTATTGCATATTTCAGTTTAATGAGTCTCACTGTGATGGTGTTTAGTGCTTGTGTGAATGACACGGTGCATGTTAATATTTAAAAGCTGTTTGTGATTGGCTTTGGTTCATCATGTGACTTTCTCATCATCACCTCCTGCATTTGGTGGTTATCAGTGTATTACAAATGTACAAAACAGATTTCAGTACTTCAATAGGTTGTTATATTAACATTACATCAGTTAATGAGATTACGGTATTTAACTGTAAATCAAAGTAAAAACCGTAAAACCTAAAATGTTGTTACCGTATTTTTTACGGAAGAATTCCGGTAACTACAGCTGCCGCTTTTTTAACCGTAAATGTTACAGATTTTTTAGTATAAGTAAAATTTAGTATATTTTTAGTATACATATTTAAGTATAAGTTTTGTTTTGATCTGAATATGTGATATTCCCAGGAGATACTTTGCTTTAAACATTCAAGCTTAAGAGTGGAAATAAAAGTACTGTAGTGTACTGTACACACATTTAGTCTCTCTCTCTCTCACACACACACACACACACACACACACACACACAGGAAGTACTGTAATGTGATCCAGGAAAACTCCAAGTGTAAAAAAACAACAGTAGTGAACTAAATCAAATGTCTTTACTGTACGTGGTGAAGCTGAACCTTCTTGTGTGTTTTCCTTTCATTGTGTAATTAACCACAGACAGATGACTGGTGCTATAATCATAATCATCATCATAATAAAAACACTCAAAAGTACCTTAGTGGCTCCAGATCTGACGTCATGATGACTGTTTATTTGGTTTATTGTGAGCGTGATGATTGTCAGAACACACTGCTGTAACTCGTGTGACCTCTGAATGTCAGGCGGATCTGAACCACGTGAGTCGATCTGCACAAATGACCGATACACGAACTGATGAAGAACGAGTGAGTCACTGATGAGAAACCGAGAGATTAAACCACTGGAAGGAAGGCACGACATCACAGACAGTGACTGTAAAGTGAATTTACCCACACAAGAAACAGAGCCTCATATACTCATATTTTTATAAATATCAGACCATTTAACAAGCAACAGATTTTTGTAAGTAAACAGGCGAATTAGTGTATTTTTTTGCTCAGTTACATTTCGGCATTTAGCAGATGCTTTTATCCAAAGCGACTTACGGTGCATTTTTTTGTATCAGTATATGTGTTCCCTGGGAATTGAACACAAGACCTTTTGCTAACGTAATGCTCTACCACCGAGCCACAGGAACACTGTTCTTTTAAATGAGTCAAAGAAACATAAATGCATTTGCACAGGAGTCATAATCAGTGAATTAGACTTTAAAACAGAAAACAAGATTGACCTCAAACAGCTTAAAGGAACAGTTCACCAGAAAATGTAAGATAAAGATGAGTTTGTTTCTTCATCAGGTTTGTAGAAATGTGTCACTGTATCAGTGTCTCAGCAATAGATGCTCTGCAGTGAATGCGTGCCAAGCACAAGAGTGAGCGATCTGATTGGTTCGGGGGCATGTCAATCAAGCTTTGCCGGCCTATAAGGAGTTTGGTTGGAGTTCATGCCAGCATGTCATCTCCACCTGCGGCCTGCTGTGCATCTCACTCCAGTGCTGGTTTCCCGCCTCTGGACCTCCGTAGCCAATCAGAACACGACCCAGAATGCAACTCTTCGTGTACAGCCGTCCCTGTCAATCAAAGACAGAGTAATGTCATTACTGTAAAATATGAATACACATCAAAGCGTGACTCGGTCAGACATGTGATATAATGTGACCCTGGACCACTAAACCAGTCATAAGGGTCAGTTTGTTGAAATTGAGATTTATACATCAATAGAAAGATTGTTTATTCAGTTATGATTTGGCAATATTTGAAAATCTGGAATCTGAGGGTGCAAAAAAAATCTAAATATTGAGAAAATCATCTTTAAAGTTGTTCAAATTAAGTTCTTAGCAATGCATATTACTAATCAATAATTAAGTTTTGATATGTTTACGGTACTAAATATCTTCATGGAACATGATCTTAATATCCTAATGATTTTTGTCATAAAATAAAAATGTATAATTTTGAGCCATACAATGTATTGTTGGCTATTGCTACAAATATAGCTTATGACTGCTTTTGTACATATGTCTGAATTGTGAAACTCTTCTGACCTGCATCACGATGATCTCCAGGAGCAAGGGTAGTCGGCTAATGTCACCAGATGGCAGATCGAACAGAAAGGGTGCGTTCCAAACCGCGTTCGCTCCACTGGCGCCCTTCGTCTCCTTAGTGCTGATGACTTGACCGTCCTGACGCAGGTTGATGACGACATAGTGATCTACAGAAACAGAGACCACTCTGGATTCAGCATGACTGACTGACTTCAGCCCCGTTCACACCAACAACGATAAAAAGAAAGATAATCATATTAGCATCCACACCAGCGGATGATATCGTCTGTTTATTCTAAGCGCATGCTCGTCTGCTGCTTTAAAGTCTCGAACACGTTATAGCAGGATGGATTCTGATTGGCTGTCAATATTTTCATCATTCATCAACTATATCGTTTCTCTGTGCTTTTATCATTACAGTGTTAGTGTGGACTATGCTATTCTTGAGATCTATCTATCTATCTATCTATCTGTCCGTCCGTCCGTCTCGCCGTCTGTCCTTCCATCTGTCTGTCTCTCTGTCCGTCTGTCTCTCCGTCTGTCCGTCCGTCCGTCCGTCCGTCCGTCCGTCTCTCCGTCTGTCTGTCTGTCCGTCCGTCCGTCCGTCTGTCCGTCCGTCTGTCCGTCCGTCTGTCCGTCCGTCTCTCCGTCTGTCTGTCTGTCCGTCCGTCCGTCCGTCCGTCCGTCCGTCTCTCCGTCTGTCTGTCTCTCTGTCCGTCTGTCTCTCCGTCTGTCCGTCCGTCCGTCCGTCCGTCCGTCTCTCCGTCTGTCTGTCTGTCCGTCCGTCTGTCCGTCCGTCTCTCCGTCTGTCTGTCTGTCCGTCCGTCCGTCCGTCCGTCCGTCCGTCCGTCTCTCCGTCTGTCTGTCTCTCTGTCCGTCTGTCTCTCCGTCTGTCCGTCCGTCCGTCCGTCCGTCCGTCTGTCTGTCTGTCCGTCCGTCTGTCCGTCCGTCTCTCCGTCTGTCTGTCTGTCCGTCCGTCCGTCCGTCCGTCTCTCCGTCTGTCTGTCTCTCTGTCCGTCTGTCTCTCCGTCTGTCCGTCCGTCCGTCCGTCTCTCCGTCTGTCTGTCTGTCCGTCCGTCCGTCCGTCTGTCCGTCCGTCTGTCCGTCCGTCTGTCCGTCCGTCTCTCCGTCTGTCTGTCCGTCCGTCCGTCTCGCCGTCTGTCCTTCCATCTGTCTGTCTCTCTGTCCGTCTGTCTCTCCGTCTGTCCGTCCGTCCGTCCGTCCGTCCGTCCATCTCTCCGTCTGTCTGTCTGTCCGTCCGTCCGTCCGTCTGTCCGTCTGTCCGTCCGTCTGTCTCTCCGTCTATCTGTCTGTCTGTTGGTCTCTCCGTCCGTCCGTCCGTCTGTCTTTCCATCTATCTGTCTGTCTGTCTCTCCGTCCGTCCGTCTGTCTCTCCGTCTGTCTGTCTGTGTCTGTCTGTCTCTCCATTTGTCCGTCCGTCCGTCCGTCTCTCCGTCTGTCTGTCCGTCCATCCGTCTGTCTCTCCATTTGTCTGTCCGTCTCTCTGTCTGTCTTTCTGTCTGTCTCTCTGTCTGTCTCTCCGTCTGTCTGTCTGTCTGTCTGTCTGTCTGTCTGTCTGTCTCTCCATTTGTCCGTCCGTCCGTCCGTCTGTCTCTCCGTCTATCTGTCTGTCTGTCTCTCCGTCCATCCGTCTGTCTCTCTGTCTGTCTGTCTGTCTGTCTCTCTATCCGTCCGTCTCTCCGTCTATCTGTCTGTCTGTCTCTCCGTCCGTCTCTCCGTCTATCTGTCTCTCCGTCCGTCCGTCCGTCTCTCCGTCTGTCTGTCTCTCCATCCATCTGTCTGTCTCTCCGTCCATCTATCTGTCTCTCCGTCCATCTGTCTGTCTCTCCGTCTGTCTGTCTGTCTCTCCGTCCGTCCGTCCGTCTGTCTGACTCTCCGTCCATCTGTCTGTCTCTCCGTCTGTCTGTCTGTCTCTCCGTCTGTCTGTCTGTCTGTCTGTCTCTCCGTCTGTCTGTCTGTCTCTCCGTCTGTCTGTCTGTCTCTCCGTCCGTCCGTCCGTCTGTCTGCCTCTCCGTCCATCTGTCTGTCTCTCCGTCTGTCTGTCTGTCTCTCCGTCTGTCTGTCTGTCTGTCTGTCTCTCCGTCTGTCTGTCTGTCTCTCCGTCTGTCTGTCTGTCTGTCTGTCTGTCTGTCTGTCTGTCTCTCCGTCTGTCTGTCTGTCCGTCCGTCCGTCTGTTCGTCCGTCTATCTGACCAATGTTGGGCTTAACAATTTACAAGTAACGCGAGCTATGTAATCAGATACATTTTTAAATAAATAAGTAATTAGTACGAGATTTTTTTCATTTTAACATAAAATTTGAATCTTTAATCTATTCTTTTTAAAACATAATATTTTCTCGTAATAGTGAGATATCTCGTTAAAATGCCATAATTATCACGTTTTTTTTTCTCTCATAATAATGACGTCATATATATATTTTTTTCCTTTATATCATATATACTATCACCAGTTTTGGGTATACTTTTAAAAGTAATGCATTACAATATTGCCTTAATCCCTAAAACAAGCAACTAATTATGTTACTTAGTTAGTTTTTATGGAAAGTAATGGGTTATGTTACTTTTTAGTTACTTTGTAAATCTGGGCAGGGCTTGCTTGTTTGTTTTTGATATAAAAAGTTATTATTTTACAAATGTAAAAGCCCTTTCACAACAAAATAAACTCTGAATGTGTTTTTGTGCAGGTGAGATGAGTAAATATACATGTTGATATTTAGTCTAGAACTACAGTAAGATCATATTCACACACAACGCTCTGCACTTACTCCTGATTTCTCTCAATGTGGCAACACAAGTACGGCAAGCCGTTTTGACTTTTATTCCTTCACAGGATATGAACTCTTGATATCAACAATTCCATTTTTACTAGTTAAAATGCTAATTCTTAATATCAATAATTAAATTGTTGATATCAATAATAGACTAGTAAGAATTGTATTTCTGATATGTGAAATTGGAGAGAAATTAATAAGTAAAAAATGAATTATTGATATCAAAAATTGATTTCGAATGGCAGCCTATGGTGACATTATACTAGTGAAAAAAATACAGTTACAGATATCAACAATTAGCATTTTTTTCTAGTGGAAATGCAATTGCTGATATCAATAATTCATATCCTGTGAAGGAATAAAAGTCAAAACGGCTTGCCATACCGATATATATATATATTTTCCATAAAAATTAACTAAGTAACAATTAATTAGGTCTGGTGACGCAATATTGTAATGCATTACTTTTAAAAGTCACTTTCCCCAACACTGTATCGGACTTACACAGAACATGAACATTTTACATGTACACATCAGATTTGTATTAATCAGATGCTTTTATCCAAAGTGAAAATGCAAGAAATACATTCATCCAGACCTGGAGCGCCAGGCATCCTGGTGAGTTTGGGCAGGTTCACCGCTTTCCTCACCATCACCTTCATACGATGCGCCAGCGTCTGATACTGCAGCAGAATCAGGATCTGACCCAGAGACCGCACCGGACTCACAGAAGCCCCGGCGTCCCCCAATGCATCCTGGGAACTCTGACTCTGAACGGACACAAAAGACGAATAGTGATGAATTATAATTATTACAGGATTTGAACTTTGTCTGGAGGAGACGTGAGGGGTATTTGTCAGCCGTCTCGACACAGATTTTAATTCCAGATCATGAATGTGTCAGTGTTTTTCCTCAAATAACATTTCCTCGTAATTGGATTACACTCTCAGAGGAAGCACAAACTCACTGTCGCATTACATCTGAACATTAGCATCAAACGCACTGAAGTGTTTTCAGAGAGACTCTGAGCCCACGCTCAATCAAACCAGCATCTTCTGGAATGAGACGCGTTCGTTACGTAACGAGTCCGACTATTCATTATGCTGACATATCTGAATATCTGTCTGTCTGTCTATATATGTCTGTCTGTCTGTCTGTCTGTCTGTCTGTCTGTCTGTCTGTCTGTCTGTATATATCTGTGTCTGTCTGTCTGTATCTGTCTGTCTGTCTGTATATATCTGTCTGTCTGTCTGTGTGTGTGTGTGTGTGTGTGTGTGTGTGTGTCTGTCTGTCTGTCTGTCTGTCTATATCTGTCTGTCTGTGTGTGTGTGTGTGTGTGTGTGTGTGTGTGTGTGTCTGTCTGTCTAGCTGTCTGTATATATCTGTCTGTCTGTGTGTGTGTCTGTCTATCTGTATATATCTGTCTGTGTCTGTCTGTATATATCTGTCTGTCTGTGTCTGTCTGTATATATCTGTCTTTCTGCGTCTGTCTGTATATATCTGTCTGTCTGTCTGTCTGTCTGTCTGTCTGTCTATCTATCATCGTCTGTCTGTCTATCATCGTCTGTCTGTCTGTCTGTCTGTCTGTCTGTCTGTCTATCTATCATCGTCTGTCTGTCTGTCTGTCTGTCTGTCTGTCTGTCATCGTCTGTCTATCTATCTATCTATCATCGTCTGTCTGTCTGTCTGTCTGTCTATCATCGTCTGTCTATCTATCTATCTATCTATCTATCTGTCTATCTATCTATCTATCATCGTCTGTCTGTCTGTCTGTATATATCCGTCCGTCCGTCTGTCTATCTATCTATCATCGTCTGTCTGTCTGTCTATCATCGTCTGTCTGTCTGTCTGTCTGTCTATCTATCATCGTCTGTCTGTCTGTCTGTCTGTCTGTCTGTCTGTCTGTCTGTCTATCTATCATCGTCTGTCTGTCTGTCTGTCTGTCTGTCTGTCTGTCTGTCTGTCTGTCTATCTATCTATCGTCTGTCTATCTATCTATCTGTCTGTCTGTCTATCTATCATCGTCTGTCTGTCTGTCTATCTATCTATCGTCTGTCTATCTATCTATCATTGTCTGTCTGTCTGTCTATCTATCATCGTCTGTCTGTCTGTCTATCATCGTCTGTCTGTCTGTCTGTCTGTCTGTCTGTCTGTCTGTCTATCTGTCTGTCTATCTATCATCGTCTGTCTGTCTGTCTGTCTGTCTGTCTATCTATCATCGTCTGTCTGTCTGTCTGTCTGTCTATCCATCTATCTACACTGAATTAAAATATAAACGCAAACATTTTGTTTTTAACCCCGTTTCATGAGCTGAACTCAAAGATCTAAGACTTTTTCTATGTACACAAAAGGCCTATTTCTCTCAAATATTGTTCACAAATCTGTCTAAATCTGTGTTAGTGAGCACTTCTCCTTTGCAGAGATAATCCATCCACCTCACAGGTGTGTTATATCAAGATGCTGATTAGACAGCATGATTATTGCACAGGTGTGCCTTAGGCTGGCCACAATAAAAAGACAATTCAAATTCAATAACTAAGACTTAGACTTATAACCTTTAAACTACCCTTCAAACTATTGTAGAGATTCATGTCAGGCCCACATTGACAGTTTTTCTAGTTCCTCCTCTGTTCTGTGACGCATCTCTGCTGTGTTTCTGATCAGCGCTGGCTCGTGTTCATCTCTGCAGGGCACAGCGCTCTGGCTCCAGGCCACAATAACGCACCATTTGTTGGCACGCTTGTCACGCAGTTGTACAATCCCACTGCAAAAGTGTGCTGTAGAGTTTGAGCTCTGATGATAGCAGACAGAAACCTTTCCAGATCTCACATCTGAGAAGCTGCGTTATTATCAGCATTGCTGTAGCTCAAACAGCAGAGCTTGACTATCTATCATGGGTTTGATTCCCAGGAACTGAATGCATGAAACTGGTCAAATGCACACCTTCAATGCAATGTAAGTCGATTTGGATTACAAGTTGCAGTACTGCACTCATACTGACACTGTGGCTGTCAATGTTAACTCCTCAGGGCATCATCCTCTCAATGCACCTTAATTACAGCAAAACTGCACCATTTGCTGGATTCAGCAGTAATCAAATACAAGCTATGAGGTCAAATAACACTTTTGGTTCTGCTTAACCAGAACTTAACTCAGAACACTCAGATATATAGCTATGTGAAAGAGGATTTTGTACCAATGATGTGATTGATGTGGGACAAAGTTGTGTGTTTGTCTGGGATACACTTTTGCCCAGTTTGCAGTCTGGATGCATCAATGAAACTGCCAAACGTCAGAGTCAGTTTGCAGACTTTAGGCAGTCAGAGTTGATGAATTTAACAGAAAATCGCATAGTATTTAACGTGCACAGACTCCAATTATTTCAGACTGATTGCAGTAAGTCACAGGATTCAAGTATTTTATTTTATTTTTTTTGCATTTTGAGCCAATGTCAGAACATTTTGTTTTTATTTCTCACGCATCTTCTTGCAACGAGGTGTACATTTCTTGTGTTCTCTGAATGACTTGAAAGGTTTGTTCCCAGATAGCATGCAAATGTGTGCCACTTACTGTAAGTCAATGATGCGGCACTGCTGGCCTTCTTATGGCCTGTACAAAATGGATGTAAGGCCCACATGTAAAATAGAAAAAATGTCCTAAATGTTTCAAATCACATGTGGGCCTCTGTAGGCAAAGATGTGGTGCTCACGGCAATGTCTGATCTGAATGTGACTTTAAAGTGGCCCATGTGGTAAATAGTAAATATGGCCCAAATAGTGCCAACCACATGTAGTCCACCTTTGGCAAAAATGTAGCACAATCCACAAAGGCTAATCCGGGTGTAAACCAAATGTGGTCCACATATGTTTCAGCAAATGTGGCCCAGGTATTTTAAAACATACCTGGGCCAGTTTTGGCAAAGATATAGCACAGTGAACACTGGCTAATGTGGCTGTTAGGTTAAAGTGGCCCACATATGATGCCACAAATGTGGCCCAGTTATCCTAAAACACATCTGGGCCAGTTTTGGCAAAGATTAAGCACTGGCTAATGTGGCTGTGAGTCTAAAGTGGCCCACATATGATGCCACAAATGTGGCCCAGTTATCCTAAAACGCATCTGGGCCAGTTTTGGCAAAGATATGGGATGGTAAGCAATGGCTAATGTGGCTGTGAGTCTAAAGTGGCCTGCATATGATGCCACTAATGTGGCCCAGTTATCCTAAAACGCATCTGGGCCAGTTTTGGCAAAGATATGGGATGGTAAGCAATGGCTAATGTGGCTGTGAGTCTAAAGCGGCCTGCATATGATGCCACTAATGTGGCCCAGTTATCCTAAAACGCTTCTGGGCCAGTTTTGGCAAAGATATGGGATGGTAAGCAATGGCTAATGTGGCTGTGAGTCTAAAGTGGCCCGCATATGATGCCAAAAATGTACCCTTAAACGCATCTTTAACCAGGTATACGATGCATAATACCTTCCTCAGCCTCCTCCGCGCAGGGTTGATCTGCCGATTAAAGGTGACAGTGCAATCGGGTTCCCAATGGAATTTCAGCACATGGAAGTTCGAGTTCGCCCAAAGCCGTCTCCCTCAGACCTGAGAAATCCCTGCTGGACACGGTCAGTCTGAGGGTACAGGACTGGAGCTCCTCTGCTGACCTCACCTGCAGCTGGAACACCTGCGCCGGAGCCTCCGGACCGAGGCTGTGTCTGCGCTTAGGGCCGCCCAGAATCGGTGCAAGGCATATCGGAGACAGACAAGCCTTCACCGTAGTCCCACTTAGTTTCCTAGAGCCTCGGTAGAGACCCAGAACGGTGACGGTGAGCTTGCCCTCTGCTGGTGAGAAAAGAAGGGTGAAGTGAAGGGAAGGTGTGGTTTTGTGAGAGCCAGAGCCGTAACATCGGCCGCTCTCGGCGCTAAGCTTGCTGCTTTCTGAAAACGAAACATTATCACTGCTTTTACGATCAATCGCCCGGCGTGACTTCCCAACCAGACTGAGTTTAGGAATGGTCGGGAGCGAGGAACGACTACGGACAGGTTTAGAGGCTTTGTAGGGAACGGCGGGGGAGCTGAGCCGCCGTAGATTGAAACGAGTCTTCGGAGGACGAGATGGTAAACAAAGATCGTCTTCTGACGGCGTCGAGCTGCTGTTAAATGAGGGATAGTCCAGAACATCTCCGTCCAGCTCTTCGTACTGCTGTTTGATTGGCAGAGTGTTGATGGAAGGGGAGGGGCTTAGAGTCAACGTCACATGTTCTGCAGGTGGAGGGGGTAAGAAAAGCCCCGCCTCTTTGTCATCCGTGGGGCGGGACTTCTGATGCCAGCAGCAGACGATGCAGCCAATCACCAGGCAGAAACAGAGAACGGCCAAGCCAACGGCCAATAAGATTTGTAGATGCACTAGAGAAATGTACCAACAAACACAATCAATATGAAGATAAAATCTATAATTTTCTAGCATAATTGGTTAAATTCCCAGGGACTACATGAATTTATAAACGTGACCTTGGAGCACAGAAGCAGTCATAAGTAGCACAGGTATATTTACAGGTATATAGCTTTGCTATATTTATAGCAATAGCCAATAATACATTGTATGGGACAAAATCATAATTTTTTATTTTATGCCAAAAATCATTAGGGATATTAAGATCATGTTCCATGAAGATATTCCTACCGTAAATATATCAAAACTTAATTTTTGATTAGTAATATGCATTGCTAAGAACTTAATTTGAACAACTTTAAAGATGATTTTCTCAATATTTAGATTTTTTTGCTCCCTCAGATTCCAGATTTACAAATATTGTCCAATCATAATAAACCATACATCAATGGAAATATTATTTATTCAGATGGTGTATAAATCTCAATTAATTGACACTTATGACTGGTTTTTATGGTAATAGTCAGATTATTACACTTTGAATGCAATGTAAGTCCCTTTGGATAAAAGCGTCTGTCAAATGCATAAATAATAATAATTTCTGAAGCCAGGTGAATATATTTATAATCAGTTTTGGGAAGGTTACTTTGCAAATGTAATAGGTTACAGATTACAAGTTACCCCGTTTGAAATCTAATAAATATTGTAACTATTTTAATTCCTTTATCAATGCAATGTAACTGATTTGATCACTTTTCAAATTTTCTAACTGTTAATAATTTCTAAACATGTAAAGCCGGCAGGTTTAACCTTACAGTAGAACTCAACACTGATTACTGTCAGAATCCTGCAGAACTTTAATTAAGATTATAATCATCTAAAGCACAGCCACCATGAAATCAGACTTTAGCACCTCTTTTACTTTGAGATAGCTCTAAAGCTTAAATACAAATTTATAATCAGAAGATATTTAATAGATTTGAAATGAAATATTTGCTTAAAACATCATCTAACAATGTTTGGGGGGGGGGGGGGAAAACATCGTTATTATTCTGTGTCCTAAACTCCTGAAACATTGGTATCTCTATAATACAGCAGTCAATGCAATTTGGGAAATAAATCAATCAAAGATGTAGCATGTGGAAATGTTAAGATGTAACCTCTTTAACATTTTCATAAATGCCTGTAATTTAATTACACTAATTCTCAGCCACAGTACTTTTGTATTTAAATGACGTAATCCTGTTACATGTAACTGGTTACTCCCCAACACTGTTTATAATAGCATGGCACGTGTCTGAATCTACCGCAGCATGATTTCATAAAACTCATCAGTGATTATTAATGACTCAGCAGTTTGCTCGTGCGTCCACCTCTAGAGTATCCTATGTGGTAGAGCAATGTGAATAAACCTGCTGTTGTGTTAAACTCTCTAAACGAGGGTTCGTTTACTGCTCTTCGTTCTGTCCGAATGCAACTCATCATTCCTGATCACATTAAGGCACAGAGGAAATGGCCCTGGGTTCTAATCAGTGACACAGTCATCATCAGTGATCCGAAGCAGAGCCGAGCTGATGTCAAACCACAGACTGTGACAGTTCATAACGACCTAACTCAATTCATCTCATTAATACCAGTCTCCTGCACTACTGTGGCTGACTCTAGTATATTTAGTGAAATCTCTCATGTGCATATTTGTGAACATAAAAACTATTTGATTTTAAACACCTTTAAATAACTGCTTTATGGTGCTGCTTTTGTCTTAGTGTGGTATTGCGTTGTATATAAACCCATGCATAGCTTCCTCGTGCATGCAAAACAATCAATAAATCATCAGTCATCTATTAAGTCGCATGCCAGCTGTGTTTTCTGTACTACTGTGGTTGACTATATTTAGTAAAATCTGTCATTTTCATATTTGTGAACATACACATTATTATAAAAATGGTGCTGCTTTTGTCTTGGTGTATGGTATTGCATGCATAGTATAAAAACTCAAGCATGACATCTACCTCATGATTATCAATAAACCAAACTAAAATAGCATGCAATCAATAAAATATCTATACTAGATGCACAAAAACAGACAGATATTTTCTTACCTTCGAGTTCCATCTGCATATTCCCAAAGACAAACTCCTCAAACCAGCAGCTAAATCTTACTAACTAGTGCTGCCGCAGTCATGCTCACACACGGACAGACACTAAACTCCGCTCACGAGTCCTCTGACGCGAACGCGCGCCATGCGGGGGGGTATGAACGATACTATATGCAGTGTATGCTGTTTGTGTAGGGCACCATCCCAGGTAGGCTACATTCATAATCAAAGAAGTATATATAAGACAATATTTTTTTTGTTGCTAATAAAAACAGACCAAAGCAACTGAGCTCCAGAAATACCGTTTAAGATGAAGATCAGAACGCGACAGACACACGCTTCATTAGTGCTGAATATAACACTGACTGCAAGAACAGCAAATACAACACGCTTAAAGAAGACCAACAACAAGCTCCTAATGAACCCTTCACGTCTCTGTGTGTTATCTGATCACGAGCTGCTCTAATGCTGCATTCACGAGCGTTCACTCTGACGTCATACAGCACAACATCAATCAAATCAAACCAGAGGCCTACAGCCCATAATAAACGCATGGTTCATTTTCTTAAGGGATTCGTATTTTATGTGTTTTGTTATACTTTAGCCTACTGTGTTAATGATTTTAAGTTTTGTACTGTTTAATAAAAAAAAGACTCAAATGATTCGCGCTCCGCGGTCCCGAACTGACTCAAATGATTCGCGCTCCGCGGTCCCGAACTGATTCAAATGATTCGCGC
>CM049873.1:35314700-35349700 GCA_027474115.1 Schizopygopsis malacanthus | reverse complement strand
AATGTGCAAGAACCGCTTTAAACTAGCTCTGGTTGCACTTTATTTTAAGGTGTCCTTGTTACAGTGTAATTATGCATTTAAACAGTACTGAGTAATATTAATTAACTACATATACTTACTATATGGTTTGGATAATTCGGGTTTGGCTTAGGGTTACTTGCATGTAATTTAGCATAATTTATTGTTGTTATAATAGTGATGCGTAACAAGGACACCTTAAAATAAAGTGTTGGCGATCTTTGTTTGAATGCACTTCATAACTTCACTCCGCCTCTCTGTTTCAGGTATAACCAGGTTTTCTTTTGATAAGAATAATATTAGTTTGGTGAAGCTCGTCAGCACCTCTGGTAATGATATCATCTGGGTCGGAGGACCCAAGATCCTCTTTTCCATCAGCCCAACACAAGCCTCCAAACCCCATCAGGTACTGTCATATTTATCATGCATATATACAGTAGATCTGTAAATGAGTTCATCTGCGAGGAGAAAGATGGCATTTTAATTTAAATGATTATGCAAAAACGTAAGTAGCTCTTTCAATGCAAGACATTGAAAATGTTTTTTTTCAATTTAAAGTAAGGTTTATGGCTCGTGGAACATAATCAAGCATGCAGACGTCACTTATTTGCATAGCGTCATTGTTTTGTTTGCAATGTTTAATGCATGATGTTTGAATCCTTGTTTAGGTGAATTTGTCTCTATGTAAGAATGAAAGCAAAGATTCAGACAACTCTGTAAGTATTAAAGGACAGAAGATGTTAATGCAGCACATGTGATATTCACGCTTCTCACGGCATCAGGTGTTTATACAGTAGTCTGAGAATATGTTTATTGACAAACTGTTTTACTAGTTTACATGGAAATAACCCTGAATAATTTACAAAAACATACAAATTCTGGTTATTCTCTAGTAGCATCATCACAGTGTAATCCTATGGGTTTTCCAATTGTTATGCGAGTTAGAAAATTACGTAGATGTTGTTAAATGTTAAAGCATTTAAACACTAGAATATTAGAAAATGTCTTTGGTAAACTTATTATTCTCCTCTCATATTTGCATATATGTGACCCTGGACCACAAAACAGAGTATATTTTTAGCAATAGCCAAAAATGAATTTTATAGTTAATATTATCGATTTTTATTTAATGCCAAAAATCATTAGGATATTAAGATCATGCTCCATGAAGATATTTAGTACCGTAAATATATCAAAACTTAATTATTGATTATTAATATGCATTGCTAAGAACTTAATTTGAACAACTTTAAAGATGATTTTCTCAATATTTAGATTTTTTTGCACCCTTTCAAATATTGTCCGATCATAACAAACCATACATCAATGGAGATATTATTTATTCAGCTTTCAGATGATGTATAAATCTCAATTTCGAAAAATCTACACTTAAGACTGATTTTGTGGTCCAGGGTCACATATTGTTTTTATGAGCGTATGACTTCTTCAGATGCACAATATATTAATACACTTTTTTTTTATAATGTTCAATATATTTCCTAAAATCATTCGCAGTGAATATGCTTTCCTGTCAGATATCACGTATGCACACTTCAGTAAAAATGCAGGTTAAGGTTCGATGTGTTTACATGAATTATGCATAATTAAACATTGATATAAACCGTGTTGATTCAGGCGTTGCTGGTAGATTGCAAGGTCACTGACAGCTGTTTAATGGTTGGTTTTCCAGCAGCTCTGTTCCTACAGGGTCTCATTGTTCAGAGAGAGCGTTGAAGGAAATCTCCTGTTCATCTGTAGATCACATAAGGGAAATACAGTGTGCTGTTACATGGTATGTCCTGTTTTTACTGTATGCATTTAAATCTCATGTGAATTTACACGAATTCCGGAAATGTTGCAACTTTTTTTTTATTTGAATAAAATGAAAACGAAAAGACTTTCATAGCACATGAGCCAATATTATATTCACAATATAACATAACAAATGTCTCAACGGAGAAATTTTACACTTTTATCCACTAAATGAGCTCATTTCAAATTTGATGCCTGCTACAGGTCTCAAAAAAAGTTGGCACAGGGGCAACAAAGGGCTAAAAAAGCGAGAAATATTGAACAGATTCAGCTGGGAGAACATCTAGCAACTAATTAAGTTAATTGACATTAGGTCTAGCTTTAGTCTCTCTGAAGTAAAGATGGGCAGAGGCTCTCCAATCTGTGAAAGAGTGCATAAAAAGATAGTTGAATACTTTAAAAATAACATTCCTCAACGTCAAATTACAAAGGCTTTGCAAGTATTATCATCTACAGCGCATAACATCATCAAAATATTAAGAGAATCTCTGTACATAAGGGAAAAGGCTGAAGATCTTTGTTGGATGCCCGTGGTCTTCAGGCCCTCAGACGACACTCATCGGCATGATTCTGTCATTGACATTACTAAATGGGCTCAGGAATACTTCCAGAAACCACTGTCGGTAAACACAATCCGTCGAGTCATCTGCAGATGCCAACTAAAGCTCTTATCATGTAAAAAGGAAGCCATATGTGAACATGGTCCAGAAGCGCCGTCGTGTCCTGTGGGGCAAGGCTCATTTAAAGTGGACTGTTTCAAAGTGGAAAAGTGTTTTATGGTCAGACGAGTTCAAATTTGACATTCTTGTTGGAAATCTCTGTCCTCGGGGATAGAGGAGGGAGACCTTCCAGCGTGTTATCAGCGTGCAGTTCAAAAGCCAGCTTCTCTGATGGTATGGGGGTGCATAAGTGCATAAAGTATGGTCGGTTTGCATGTTTTGGAAGGCACTATGAATGCTGAAAGGTATATAAAGGTTTTAGAGCAACATATGCTTCCCCCCAGAAGACGTGTATTTCAGCAGGACAATGCAAAACCACATACTGCAGCGATTACAACAGCATTGCTTCGTAGTAGAAGAGCCTGCAGTCCAGATCTTTCACCCATAGAGAACATTTGGTGCATCATTAAACAAAAAATACGTCAAAGATGACCACAAACACTTCAGCAGCTGGAAATCTACATCAGGCAAGAATGGGACCAAATTCCAACACCTAAACTCCAGAAACTCATAACCTCGAAGCCCAGACGTCTTCAAACTGCTTTTAAAAGAAGAGAAGATGCTACACCATGATAAACATGCCCCCCCCCCCAACTATTATGAGACCTGTACCAGGCATCACATTTAAAATGAGCTCATTTAGTGCTTAAAATTGTAAAATTTCTCAGTTTAAACATGTTATGTTACCTGTTCTATTGTGAATAAAATATTGGCTCGTGTGATTTGAAATTATATTAGTTTTCATTTTATTAAAATAAAAAAAAACGTCCCAACATTTCTGGAATTCTTGTAGTATGAAACTAAAACCATGTCTTTTGTTCCAGACCTCCAGTTATTCTCTGATCAATTGCTTCACGTCAGAAAATTATGAGCCAGATATTAACGAGCCATCATTACTTGTTGGTGAGTATTGCACTTTTTAATGAGTATTGAAATGCATTAATGTTCATGCATGTTTGCACATATTTTTAGAATTTCAAAAATAATGGCACGTTTCAATTCTTGTTGAATATGATGTTGAAAATTTGCATTCAGCATCCATTTTATATATTCAATGTCATCTGATGAATGAGAGAAATTCTTGACTGCCCACTCAGAGAGTCTTGATAATGACTAGTATATTGTTTGCCACATAGCTGAGCACAATGGTACTCCTACTTTCCCTTCCTCTCCATCTCTGTCCGCCACAGTTCTGATGCAGATTCTAATGAAATGCTTTAGAAGTGCAACTGCTTGACTCGCAGCAGGCGATTTGAAATATTGAGGCACTAATCTTGGGTAAAGTGGTTGTTTTCGGAGCCACATGTGGTGTAGAAATAGACAGAGTTGAGTAAAACTTGACATTATGAAACAGTGTTTCAACATGATACAACATTGCTCGTTCTTGCAATGTTTCTGGAAACTGCCGACGTGTTGAAACCCAGCACTGCTGCTGATGCTCATAATGCAAATTTGCATTTGCATGATATCATTTATTGCTGATTCTACATGTAACTCATTGTTAATGTTCAACTTGTAACAGGTGAGTTACGCCTCATGTAATTTCCAAACCCGTATCACTTTGTCTTGTGTAGAACACAAATGGAGATGTTTAGCAGAATGTTCAAGCTGCTCTGTTCCACACAATGACTGTCAAGCACCAAAAAGCACTATACATATTTTAACAGAAGTCCATTTGGCTTGTGCACTTATGATGCACGTATGATGCATTGCACGAGGAGACTGAATTAAAACCGATAGTGTCTGACAAGAAGTGTCTAAAATCTGCACATGTTCAACACAAGCAGTTTTCTGTAGTGCTGTGTTTAGCTCAGTGGTTTTCTGAGGAAATAGAAGAGGAACCGGATCTTTCTGTGTGCTGATGTATAAAGATTGTCTCCATATATAGATCTGTACAGACTCGCGTTGACCCTTGTTTAAAAGGCTTGTCTAGAGCTAATTCGTTTAGCTACTGTAATAGGAATTAAACATGATGGTTTACTAGTTGAATAGTAATTAAAAACAACGGTTGTTTATCAGGATCTGTCTGTGCTGAATTACTGTCTGCATGCTAAAAGTAGGGCCCAATTAAATACGTTTTAGTTTCTGTTTTTTCCGTTTTAATTGATCTGGATCCCATTTTTTACATTTAAATTTTTCTGGACTCCTTTTTAACGGTCAAATTAAATTGTGTTAATCAAAAAGCATGTCTAATTAATACAAATCATGAAACTTATGCAATTTAACATTCATTTATCAAATGTTTAGGGCCTTCTCACCTTATGTTTTATTGTTACCGAATTCTGTGTTTTAGCAAGTCTAATTATTTTATGCATTCAAACTATTTTTATTTATTCTTACCGTAGCTTTATGAAATATTTTTCCCCCTCAGAAATTCTGTTGTGTATTTACATTTTACTGGTTATCAGATGAAGACATAACATTGATTTAATTTATATTTTAATTAATGAAAATTAAACATTTTAATTTTTGGCAAATAAAGGGGATTTGCTATTAAAATTTAAATATTTTGTGATTATTTCTTTAAAAAATAAAGTTGTATTATTTTTCAGCAGAAGTAATAGAATGTATTTTTATTTTATTTTTATAAACCAAGCATGAAAACATTTCCAGAGTTTTCATGTTATTAGATTTTTAACAAAAATTACATTTGTGCCAATGGGGCGTGTAGCATGCACAATAATATTCTTTTACACTGTAATGCTATTTATATTTGGCATGTTTGTGTGTAATAAGCAAAGTGAACGAGCACCTCTTTAATTAAGAAAACAAATTGCACCATTGACTTTAGAGCAGGTTTGAGTTGGTCTATGATACAGTCTATATTCAGCTCCTCAAAATAGCAACGCGTCAACAATGCGCCCTCGTTTACAGACCCTTGGGCGCACAAATGAGCGCACATGCACTTGCTATTCAAACCACGCGGCACAGGACGGGGAAATGATAACTGCGTCAGACTGAAAAACACTTGTGTGTATGATATGTTTGAGGAAAAAAATTGTCATTCTGAAAATAGAATTATGTTTTCATTACATTTCAAATATAATATTTTTTTTTACACGTACTACCTATCTACATAAGGTAAATTTTTTCAAAATTGAGATTTGTATAAAATCTGAAAGATTCATAAATAACATTTCCATTGATGTATGGTTTGTTATGATTGGACAATATTTGAAAGGGTGCAAAAAAATCTAAATATTGAGAAAATCATCTTTAAAGTTGTTCAAATGAAGTTCTTAGCAATGCATATTACTAATCAGTGATTAAGTTTTGATATATTTATGATAGGAAATTTACTAAATGGAACATGATCTTAATATCCTAATGATTTTTTGCATAAAAGAAAAATCTATAAATTTGAGCCATACAATATATTGCTGCTTATGACTGCTGACATGTTTGTTGAATATCAGTCAGTTATGCTAAAACAGTTAGTCGCTTTGTGTTGTTTGGCACATTCGTATCAGCGGAGTACAATACAGTATTGTTATGATTATTATTATTCGTGGTAGAAACAGGAACTTGCGCGGTTCATTCCAGCATTAAACCGGTGCCAAACTCTTTCCATGAGCTCAGGGTGTTTATCACGGCACACCTATGGGATTGTTAGGGTCTTTTCAGTGCTGAAAGTCCAAACAGTCACCTCATTTTCCTTCTGGTAAAAGATTCAAATCATGTATTTGTATTACATGCTGCATGTGTCGCCCTGTCTGATTTCTATATTCAATCTTTCAGGTAATATGCTGTTCTTCTTCAAGCCTGGTAAAGGGTTATACAGGATAAGCAGCAACAAAAATGACAACATTTGGCCTCAGACGACTCAATCAGGTGAGCAATTAGATTAAACAACACTACCCACATGTTTCAATGCTACAGTGGTTATTGCCACAGTGACGTTTGGACTGAAATGAGCTCATGTTGTTATCAGAACGATGCTGTTTTTTCCCTTTAGAGCAGGTATACCTGAAGCTGATCGCTGGTACGGGACACCACAAAGACAAAGTGTATTCCTTCTTCGCAGAGAAACGCAAAAGTAAAGACGGTGAATCTGAGCAGTGGATGGCACGAGTCTCTCAGAGCTGCACGGTGAGCAGAAGCACCCCAGAAAGTGTGTCTTACTGCAGCACGCTACGTTATAAACACGTACAGCTTTACATTGTATTCATATGATTGCACTTAGAGATGCGCCCTGACCTTGCCTCAGCTGATCATCATACTCCAGCCAAAGATGAAAACGGTCATCGTGTCGTTCTTTTGTTTACAGCAGTTATATACTGAATATTTATATGCATTATATTGATGTTTACATCAGATATATATATAAAAGCAGAAATAATCAGGCCTGCTGTGAGTATATTTGGGAACTGAAGCACGGTGTAGACATCACTTCTGTTTTTCAGCCCATTTATCGACATCTGATCACATATCTGTCACTAAATACAGTCTGTATCTGTCTCTAAACACGATGTGTGTTCAGGGTTTATAGAGACGGTCACATTATAATGTGTCAAGTTTGCTTTGACACTTCGGATCCGTTTGCCACAAACCATAAATATATAGAAAAATGATATTTTGTGTTGTCATACTTAAAACAAGTATAACTAGTAAACACGACGACCTATTAATACTACATTGAATCACGCTCACAATACTTAAATCCTGATTTAAATCATAACATAAATCAATATGCATCTAACTTACACTATATGAGGTACTTTTGGCTATATTAATGTTTTGTCTGAGTATCAAACTATGAGCATATTAACGTATTTAGTGCTTGGAAACGCTGTTTTGCACATGATTTATTGATCATTAATAAGTGAATTGGGCGCTCAGGTAAAGTCTGTGTGTCGGAAACACTGACGGCTGAATTTCCTCTTTCACCTCCTTACTGTGTTATTTTAGTAGGTGTGAAACACACTTGGTTATCAGCAACACTTGCGTGTTTAATAAAGATGTTTCTCAGCAACACATGTGCTAAAGGAGCATTTCTATAATTATAAACTCAGCTGCTGATGACTTATCGATGCAGGTTCTGGGATCTCACATGTTATCAAAGCATTTGAGATACTCTCTAGTTAATATCTCAGTTTTCTGCAGTTATACAAATATTGATTCTTACAAGATGACGTATGGATAAAGTGGCTTGTTTGCATCATAAATCAGGGTAGTCCTTATGTTAAAATTTTCTTGACTGCATTATATAATTTGAGAAATCTTGTGAAATTTCAGCCTTTTTAAAATCACAATGCGATGCAGAAACACTCGCAGAACCTGATTGTTATTATAATAATCATTTAAGCCCCTCATCTCAGTCTAATTCTTACGTGGAAGATGTTCAGCAGAATGCTGATGTGTTTATATACATCGAAGGCACACCATAAAACTAGTGCATATGACTCTCACCCTATGCACTGAATGCATGCAGAAGTCATATGATGTTGCTAAAAAGAACATTATTTGGTGTTCTTGCAATGTGCAAGATGCAATGCAATGTGTTTTTGGTTTGAGGTTCAAAAAACACATTATTTTCACACATACTGTACATTATTGTTGTTCCTCTTTGCTTTCTGAAACGGGCGATTTTTACTAAACTCATCGTTCTGAGAAGCGAGGCGTGCTCTGATTGGCCAGCTATCCGGTGCGTTGTGATTGGCCGAATACTTTAAGCATGAGGCGTAAATGTTACGCCACTTACTGTGATGCGGTGTCCCGGCACAGCAACACAAAAACAATAAAACCCACTATAAACGAGGCATTTGTTTCATCTCTGATTATAATGACTTATACTGTAATTAACATTACCCCGTCTGCATTTTGATCGGAGAAACGACAAACAAGCGCTACTCTACACAGCTCAAATCTCGCATTTGAATCATCAGTAGCAAGTTCTTAAAATATGAAAACATATTTATCCTTGCACAGCTGTAATTGCCCCACTTTATAGAAACAGTTTTGTGCATTACACGCTACTCTTCCAGCTACTCTCCCGTAAACTGCGTTTCACACACTCCAATATTAGGATTGAACTCTTCTGGAAACACAACGTAACACTGATTTCCAGCAGTGTCCTCTTTTGCAAACCCCCAAAAATACTTTCACTTTCACAACGAAACACAGAGTCTCCAGGACACGGCGCCGGCGGCTGCAACAACACTACAGCCAGAATAATAGCCCCGCCTTCTTTCTTTACGTGTCCATTTAGGCTGCATTATGCAAATATCCCCACACAGTGATGTAGACGTGTGGAGGCGTGTTTAAACGAGCCGTTATAGGAGGCGTGGTCGAGTCTTAACTTTGATAAAGAATATCTCTTTGGGTTTGAGGCTTTAGTCTTTGCAACTGCAGGGATCTTATCTATGCACGAGCAGCTCGTGACACGCCAAAGAGAAAGCAAAGCTTGACATTGCATTTAAACACAACTCAATCTGTTTCAGAATGACAGAGGCGGATCTAAGAGTCAGCTTCAGAACAGCTGGACGTCCATGATTTACACCCGTCTGTTCTGTGGGAGAGGATATGAATTCACTCAGATGATAGATGTGGCCACACTGGACACCGACGACGGCACCAACATTTATGCGCTTTTCAGAAACTATTGGTAAGACAAAATGCTTTATGTTTTAGGTGATCAGTATGCGTGACTTTAACAGTGTCGGGGGTAATGCATTACAAATAACCCAAGTTACGTAATCAGATTACTAGTCAAGTAATGCATTACTTTTTAATTTAGAAGGAAATATCGGAGTTACTTTAAAAAAAAGTAACTGTTACTTTTGACTGACAGCTCTGGTGTTGCCATGTTGAGAGAAATCAGGAATAAGCGCATAGCATTGTGTAGTAGTTATAGACTAAATATGAACATTATTTATTCATCTCACCTGCACAAAAACACATTCAGTATTCCTCAAAATCAATAAAAACACTGAAATGCAAACCAAGAATATTATACAAACATGCAATAATACTAAGCAACCATACTAAGCAAACATCAGATAAACATAACGTCTGTGTTTCATCGAAGTAAGAGTGGTGAACTTTCTTCTCTTGCATCCTATTCTTAAAGAGATCCCTGGGTATTAAGACGTGTATGGCTTAATATAACGTTATTGATGTATCTTAGCCGAAATATGTAGTAGAAAACACATGATTTTTTATGTTATGTATAAAAAGTTACATAGTTTTATACATATTTTGGACTACGGGGGTGCCATTTTTGGTTGCACTCGTGAGCTAGAGCGCTACCTGATGCTATTTTTACCACAACACAGCTCTGAATAGACAACTGGGAAATTAAAAACACACAATGTGGTATTGTATCAGTATTTAATTTTCTGAGTTGTGTTTCGGTAAAAACCCGAATGCACTGTGCACATAAATAATGGCGCCCCCCATAGTCCAAAAACTATTTTGATTATTTAAATAACATACATCTTTAATGGGTTTTCTACCACATATTTAAATAAGACACATCATTTATGTTATATTAAGCTCTTAATACCAAGAGATCCCTTTAATGCCACGGCAGCACATCTGAAAAGTTTGTTTTGAGCTGCATTTACATTTCATGCGTAATCATTCGACTTTTGGTGTGAAAGCTTTTACATTTGCCAAAAATACTACTTTTGATATTAAAAACAATCCAGCCGGATGAGAAAAAGCAACCCAAAAGTAACATAATGCATTACTTTTCATAAAAAGCAACACAATTAGTTACTTTTTTTTAGAGAGTAATGCAATATTTTATTGCATTACTTTTAAAAGTGACTTTCCCCGACACTGTCCTCTATAGTTGATAGTTCAAATGTGTGTAAATATCCACGAATGTGTCTGTTTGTCTTTTGAATTTACCGTCACATGAGTGTAAAAAGCAAACATGAGTGTTAGCGAGTCACATGAGGCTATGCTACAGTCAGTCGAGTGTTAAAGGTCCAGAAAACATCCGTTCCTCAAACACTGATGAAACAAAGAGACAATGTGCAGCTGTTGTGCTCGCATGCGTCTCAAGCTCTGTCTCTGTTTACAGGAACATGAGTGCTGTGTGTGTTTATAACATGACTGAAATCAGCAGAATCTTCACTTCGTCTGAATTCAACTCGGTCAAGGTTCCTGCGGATCACCGGCCTGGAACGGTAAAAACGACCTTTCACTGAATCGATATATAATATATAGCACATCTCAACTGAGTTGTTTCGTCCAGCTTTCATATAAAGTTATATACTCGCATATGACGATATATACCATCTAGCAAAACGCAACTGCTTGATTGCAAAATATAAACCACGTCTGTCCCTGGAGCACAAAAGCAGTCATAAGCAGCATATGTATATTTGTAGCAATAGACAACAATGGGTCAAAATGATACATGTTTCTTTCATGCCAAAAATCATTAGGATATTAAGATCACGTTTAGAGATCGACCGATATATCGGTTTACCGATATTTTTCCCGATATTTAAGTATTTTACCATAATTGGATATCGGTTAAAAAAAAAAAAAAATATATATATAGATCATTTTTTTAATTAGTCTCATACACAATTATACAGAGTATAACCAGCAGTGAAATGTGTTCTCTGTATTTGACCCATCCAAGCACACACACCTGGAGCAGTGTACACACACACACACACACACACACACACACCTGGAGCAGTGGACACACACACACACACACACACACACACCTGGAGCAGTGGACACACACACACACACACACACACTCACTCACTCACTCACTCTCTCTCTCACACACACACACACACACACTCACAAACACACACACACCTGGAGCAGTGGGCACACACACACACACACACACACACCTGGAGCAGTGGACACACACACCTAGAGCAGTGGGCACACACACACACACAGTTTGAGTAGTTCTGTGTAAATAGATAAACCGCGCTGTCAGCAGTTTTCATAATTTAGACAAAAACATTTTAATAATTCTGATAAAACAGTTAAGAAATACAATAAAATACGATGTTTTGTTTGTTATAGCTTATTACAATATTCCAGAGAATATGATTCAGTGAATTATTCTTCACTCTTTAGTCTATTAAACAGCGTTTAAACCTAAAACTGTAGTTTAAAATGAAGTTGATATGACTTCTGTCCTTTATTTTCTCCATTTGAACACATTATTTTGCTTATTGTTAATATCAGTGTTGCTGATGATGCTTTTTATAAATAACATGTTGTTATTGTTGTAATTTGAAGATTAAATTTTACATGAAAGAATATAAATTTTCAACAGTTGTTTGTTGTTGTTAAGATGATTGAAAGAAGGAAAAACCAAAGCTTCACTGTTATTTATTTACTTTATAACAGTAAATAATATCGGTTCTGCATATCGGTTATCGGTACATAAACATGCAAATAATCGGTATCAGTATCGGTTATAAAAAATCAATATCGGTCGATCTCTACTGATGATACTTTGTCAATTTAATACCGTAAATGTATCAAAGCCGGCCGTTGAGCTGTGTAGTCCGAACAACAGTAATGATAGTTTCTAACACTCGTTCCTTTAGTGTGTGCCGGACAGTACTCGTCTAAGCGGTGAAGTGCTGGTGTTGATGAAGGACCGTCCAGAGATGAAGGAGTGGGTGATGCCAGAGAACGGCCCCCTGCTGTTCAAACACCATCATTACACTCATATACAGGTGGACCGGGTGCGAGGCCACACCGTCCTGCTTCTGTCTTTAGGTACGTGAATTTCATTTCATTTAATGATTCAGTTTCATTAAGGATTCTGCTTAATTGAGACTTTAGGCAGCAGCTGCTGCTGGAACAGCAATAGTGAAAGGAAGTCAATTTTGCTTAATTGCAACATTTAACATGTAAATATTTTCAAAATATATACTGTATGTGTGTGTATATATATTAAATATACACAGTACACACACATATTATGTTAACAAACTTTATTTTGGATGTGATTTATCACATCCAAAATAAATAATTGTGTTTACATAATATATATGCATGTACTGTATAGATGTATTGTGTATCTATAAATACATGCATGTATATATTTAAGAAAAAATATGTTTTGTTTATATATTATATATATTTATGCATGTAAATATTTCCAAAATATATACTGTATGTGTGTGTATTTATATATTCATAATAAATATACACAGTACTCGCACATATTATGTAAACAAACTTTATTTTGGATGCGATTAATCGCGATTAATCAGTTAACAGCACTAGTTTAATCGCAAACATATACTCATGGCAGTTATCCTCCATCTGTTTGATTACTTGTAATTAGTAGATTTTTCGATTCGATTTTTTACTGTACATTTCTGCCATAGTCACCACTAATACCCTTCTCCTAAATCTAATGTAAAATGTATAATTTACTGTAAAAGCTGCTTTGCAAGGGTTTGTATCGTGAAGCACGCTATAAAAATAAACTTGAATTAAAGTAAAACAGAACGCAAAACTCACTAAGCAACAATGAGGATAATAGCATAATGTGTAATTTAATCATTTAACAGAATTAAAAAATGCTGAAACAATGCTCAAACGTTCAGAAAATCATTATGTTTCATGAGTTAATTTCTATGAAAAGGATCACAAAGCAGTTCATGTTGGTCAGTTGAGCTATCGGTAAGCCCCTCCCCTCGAACGCAGACTAGCCAATGGCAGTCGAGTATCAGTTGCACGGGGGCGGGACTCGGACATCTTTAGGTTTCAGCGCCATAGAGAAACATTGGACGATCCGAAGCTCGCATTGGTTTTATGGGTTTATGCTTTAGAAATGTAAAAACGATGTGCCTGGGGTGCTTGTAACACTGATTCAGGTATGCTGAGAGGATCGGCAATATCTTTTATTTTATTACATTTCCTGAATCCAAACAAAACAGAGCAAAATGTTCCCAAGTGTTCAACCCTAGTACAAATACCAATACCCTAGTACAAATACCAATAGCCTAGTACAAATACCAATACCCTAGTAAAATACCGATACCCTAGTACAAATACGATACCCTAGTACAAATACAGATACCCTAGTACAAATACCAATACCCTAGAACAAATACCGATACCCTAGTACAAATACGATACCCTAGTACAAATACCAATACCCTAGTACAAATACCAATAGCCTAGTACAAATACGATACAATACCCTAGTACAAATACAAATACGATACCCTAGTACAAATACCAGTATACCAATACTAGATACCCTAGTACAAATACCGATACCCTAGTACAAATACCGATACCCTAGCCTACCAGTACAAATACCATACCCTAGTACAAATACCGATACCCTAGTACAAATACCGATACCCTAGTACAAATACCGATACCCTAGTACAAATACCAATACCCTAGTACAAATACCGATACCCTAGTACAAATACCCTAGTACAAATACCGATACCCTAGTACAAATACCGATACCCTAGTACAAATACCGATACCCTAGTACAAATACCGATACCCTAGTACAAATACCGATACCCTAGTACAAATACCGATACCCTAGTACAAATACCGATACCCTAGTACAAATACCGATACCCTAGTACAAATACCAATACCCTAGATACCGATACCTAGTACAAATACCGATACCCTAGTACAAATACCGATACCCCCTAGTACAAATACCGATACCCTAGTACAAATACCGATACCCTACAAATACATACCGTATACGATACCCTAGTACATACCCTAGTACAAATACCGATACCTAGTACAAATACCGATACCCCAGTACAAATACCGATACCCTAGTACAAATACCGATACCCTAATACAAATACCGATACCCTAGTACAAATACCGATACCCTAGTACAAATACCGATACCCTAGTACAAATACCGATACCCTAGTACAAATACCGATACCCTAGTACAAATACCGATACCCTAGTACAAATACCGATACCCTAGTACAAATACCGATACCCTAGTACAAATACCGATACCCTAGTACAAATACCGATACCCTAGTACAAATACAGATAGCTCCGTTTGTTTGTCCGAGTCAGCAACAGTAACTAAGGGGGGCGGGGCTTACCGATAGCTCAATTGTGCGTATGTGTCGATCATTATGAAGTGCTTCTCGTCAAACATCCTCTTTCTCTCATAACAGAGGTTTTATGGGATGTAAATGCAGTTTCATGTTGATTTAAACCAGTTCAATTCTCCTATCAGTTCCACATTTAGATGAGTAACTGCTGCAGGCAAGGTTCTTGTAAAGACAAGGAGAAATGTAATGAATCACTGATAAAGTCAGACGACTGAGGCTGAATGAATGATAACTATGAGGAGTGTAGCATGAGTTGCTCAACCTAATAGTTTCAAACCCTAGTGAGCTAAGTAGGTGTCATCGTTAGGCATCAGACGTTAAAGCTGTTCCAAACACTATATAGCAAAATTATGCTACCTAATATATCGCATTGTAACATGCACGATTAAAGCATGATTATTTCACGCAAAAGCAACATGCAATGTAAAACTTCATGTGAATAAACTGTGTTAGTCATGTACTTAATGTAGATCGCTTTATGTGACGTTTAGCATACAATTAAAAAATACTATAGTGTTTTAAAACCATACTAATTTGTTGTGGTGATTCTATAGTGCTGTGGTAATATAACGAGTATAGTAATATAAACAAATGACTTTATCCAATACTGTACTAAGTGTATTACAATACAGTACAGTTTACTTGTATTACTTTATTACAGTTCATCAGTCGACTACAGTTAATATGCTATAGCGCTCATTAACAATGTGTTGTAAATACTATAGTATAACATACTTTACTATAGTATGGTTCAAAAACACTAGTATCTTTTCATGTGGGCTATGCAGACAGATTAGTTAATGTCCTGATGTAATGTTTTCCTCACAGAAAGCGGAGGGGTTCATAAAGTGCTGGAAAAGCCTGTTTTTGTGATTGCGGAGTATCTGCCGTTTCCACGAGGGACGCACATCACCAGCATGCTGCTGGACGCTTCGCAGGTACCACGCAGAATAACACCCAACGCTTCAATCCAAACCAAAGCAGGAGTGCCTGAAGTACTGTGACTCGTAGCTTTATCACATACACACAGCAAAAACTAAACATGCAAGCCTTCAAAATAAAAGCTTGGGTTCTTAACTTAAAGAAATTGTGACGGAAGTATATCACTATACACTCATAATAAAATCAAAACGTTATTTTTAGAGGAATAAAACCACCGTTTTGAATGCTTTAGGGTTCTTCATTTGATTACCAAAATTTCTGAAAAAAAAATATAGGCCTCTATTATTGTAAAGGAAAATAATATGTTTAATGAATTCAGTTTATTAGACATGCTTTCTGATTGTAAACATTTCCAGTCCAGAAAAAAAAAAAAAAAAAAATAATATGTTTAATGAATTCAGTTTATTAGACATGCTTTCTGATTGTAAACATTTCCAGTCCAGAAAAAAAAAATTGAAAACACAGATTGTGGTAAAAATATAATATGATAAAATAAATATAAAAATATGTTTCATAGGGTCCTCAATGTTTTTTTAGTAAATTGTTTAATTGTATATATTTCATGGTTGCACTCAGTGTAACGCGTTACTAAGTAATTGAAAACAATATTCCTGATTATGTAATCCGTATGAAATTAAGGTACAGTCTCTCCGTCACGTGTGCGGTGCAAGTAAAGCGCGCGATGAACGAGTGCAATCAATGTCTTTTAATAAAAATCCAAACACTAAGCAGAAGTGATCCGGGTAACACCACACATAGATCAAAACAACCAGAGGAGAACACAGACTACATGTAATCATGGGGAAACAGAAACAGCTTTCTAATGAACTAGTCAGGAGCTAACTAGGAGATAATTAACTAATCAGGGCGACTAAGAAAAACCAGGTCGAAGGAAGACTAAACTAAAACAGATCAACATGTGACCCTCTCCAGTATCTGAGCTCATTATATCAGTCCCTCAAAACTCATCTAGATACAAAAACATAGATTAATAAATAATCAAACTTTATCTCATTTTAATGCTTTTTGAAAGAGGAATAAACTGGGATTGAGATCAGAAGACGTGCTTTATTCAGCAGAGAAGATCAGTTCTATAATTAATTAGTTAACGTGTTATTTTAAATAAACCTGTATGGATTTTACTAATTGGGCTTTTCCTGAACATCTTGCCAAACATAAATATATTATTTCACTTTTAAGCTTTTGTGTTATTCAGACATTCAGAGTATTTCTATTTAAAGAAAGTTAATTTTTTTTTAAAATGTTTAAGTGTTACAGTTGTCTTAAAGCTAAAAGGCTAAACTATTCCTTGTTTGACTCGAATTTAAATAATATTATATTATTAATATAATTAAAAATAATATGATCAAATGTATTTCTATTGTCTATGCTTTAAGGTTTATAGGTATTTTAAGATGTAGCCTAATTAGCGATTTGAATAATTACGTTACTTATTGTGTAACTAAATAACTTTTCAGACAGAGTAATAATTAGTAATTTAAATACACGATTAATGATGTAATTAGTAATTGATTACTTTTTGAAAGTAACTTACCCAACACTGGTTGCAATTAAATAGACAATAATACAAAAACAACATAGTGTCCTAAAGTACCTAAAATCAATAATTAAATTTAAAAAAGTAATGACGCCAATCTAATGATACCGGTCTCTACTAACCAGTAAAGCGTGCCGCTAGCAACGCCAAGCTCATAGGTTCAATTCCCAGGAACGCATGATCTGATGAAAGTATTATATTCCATGGAATGCAAGTCACTTTGAATAAAATCTTCAGCCATATGCAAAAATATAGATATTATTCAGAGTGTCAGTGATCATAACTGTGTTAATGAGCACAGGGTGTTTCACAGAGCAATCTATCTTTCAATGATTATAAATGCAGACATATGCGAGCTTCAGTTTGTTTTTATTAAGCTAGTTTCTTTATTTGGTTCTTTGAAATCTCTGATTGATCTTAACGCTGTGTTTGATTTCTCAGAGGCGTCTGTATGTGAGTTCCAGTAACGAGGTCGCTCAGATTGACCTACAGACGTGTCTTTATGGAGATGAGTGCGACGAATGCAGATTATCTCGAGACCCTTACTGCGGTTGGGAGGGTTTGCACTGCAGCTCCAGAGCGATGTAAGACCTCTGCACACACACACACACACACGCTTCCTTCCTGATCACAGATGCGTTTTAGGCTAAAGCTCAAAGCCGCTGTAACTGAAGCTTAGAGAGTTGTGATGCTGGAGTGTTATGAGTAATTGTAAAGTGGTTTCATGCTGGTTTGAGTCTACACACTAAAGTTTCATTCGTGTGTTTGAGGTGTGTTCAAATAATTTTAAGCACTAGTAATAGTGACGCTTGACTTGTAATGGATTCCACATACAACCTCAACTTTACCTGTTCGACCACATTAACTTTTCCACTCATGATCTTTATTTTCTGCCACTGAAACGCTAACATTCGTTCCCCCGCCCACACCGCTTAAAACCAAAACCGCATGATTCACTTACCCCAAAAATATTTATGAATATACCAATCCTCATCTCGTTATGTGTCCTCTTTTCCACAGAAACCCAGTCCAGGACATCAAGCACTGCAGTAAGTATGGCTCTTTTCACACTAGCCATGTTCAATCCGAATGTGATTGTTCCTGAACTATATATTATGTCCCGAACGAGGCCGGGCTGAGTTAAATGTTCATGCAAATCGCACCACATTTCAATTTTCCAGCAAACCCAGACCACCTTCTACATAGTTTCAGGTTTCGTGTTGTGGTCTACACGACACCGACTCATCTCTGTATCTGAGTTTGTGTCATGCACTCGTTTATGAAACACACACTTAATGAGAAGTGTTACACAAAAGGGACGCTTCTGCTGTTTCTCAGCAAAATAAAAAATCAACGGTTTAATGTTTAAAAACGAAAACAACCATTAGTATTAGCATTGTAATTTTAGTTATAATGCAAAATATTATTTTATAGTGAAGTATTACAATTTCGTTTTAGTAATCAATATTATTAATACATTATTTTTAATTATCATTATCATTATTATTTGTATAGCCACACATTGTGCATCCCTAAAAAGAGGCACAGCAAACTTGCATTTTTAATGACATTTTAAAATCACAATTATTATATAAAAAAAGAAAAATGCAATTAGATGTTTTCCCACATCGTGCAGACCTAGTGTGAAAGGCCACCGTGTCTTCTACTCACTGTGAATGAGGTTGTACTACTTCCCTACACAGGCAGCTGTCTTCTTAGGGATCCTATCTGAAATGTGACTGATTTGAGACGCTCTACATTGGCTGCATCTTTGATAGCGCTGCACACAAAATGCTCAAATCACTATTGATTCATTATAGGGATGCACGATATTGTATTTTTGCCCATATCCGATTATTTCAACTCATTTTGGGCCGATACCGATATATTTCCTTTCTGTTTGGAAACAACACCAAGTCTCTCCTGTGCAGAAATATTTGGTTTTTAATGAGAACTTATTTATTAGAATTAAATAAACAATAATGACGTTTGTACTTTTGACAGTACATTGAAGCTTTGAAAATAACTATAAATAAACTATATATGAATTGCTGCACCCCCCCCCCCTCAGACAGATGCAGTGTTAACCCTAACATTTTATTTTAAGATTTAACATTTGAATGTTTAAAAACATTTAACATTTTAACATAATCCTTTAGAGCTTATGATTTGTTTAAAAAATAAAACATTACACATTAATGAATAAATCATTATATATACAATTATTTAATTTACAAGTGTCCTTTAAGCTCCTTTAAATCAAAACAAACTCATTATTTTATGACATCAATTACTGCTTTATTTAATCAGAAACAGTCTAAATGTTACGCGTGTAGGCTATTTTACTTTTAATTGAATTAGAAGCAGGCCAACAGCGCCCCCTACTGATTAAATTAAAACCGAACGCATTCTGTACGTGCTTTCACAGATTAAATACAGCGAATATAATCATCGTTAACAGAAAACATTGCTTCGAGAACGAGTCACGCTGTTGATATAATCACTAGCACACCCTGAGCACATGTGAGTTAATGCATTCCTCTTATCGGCATAAGTTTTCATATCGAGCCGATATTTACATTTAAAGCATTATCGGCCGATTCCGATAATATCGTGCATCCCTAGGGTCTGACATTAGCATGTGCCCATTCCAACAAAACCATCTTGAGACAAATAACCCATTATATTTCTATTTTAATGTATAGGTTTTGAATAGAATACATTTATAATCAACTAGTTTCTATAATCTGCCATCTCAGAATTGTATAAGTCGGGATTGACAGCTCACATGTTTTTTTCAGATTCACTCATTTATGTCAAAAATTAACAAATGCATCTCATCCGTCCCACAGATACGCCTGAATCTGCACCGTTTAAGACTGAACTCAGTGACACGCTGCCAGTGATCCTCGTCTCTCCGTCCTCTAAACACTTCCTTCTCTGCCCGGTGACATCACACCACGCCTCATACCACTGGGAGCACGGTAAAGCACGCGAGGAGTGTGTTCACTCCGAGCACAGCTGTGTGTACCTCATCGACAGCATGAACACGACTCATGAAGGGGAGTACAGGTGTGAGTCTTCAGAGGAAGGCTATAACAGGACGGTCTGTCAATACAAGCTCAGCATGAGTCGATCAGATGCGCTGCGTCTCTCTCCTGCGCCGCTACTGCTGCTCACAGCCGCTCATGTCCTGCTGATGGCCTTTCTATAAGTGTTACCTTGAAGAGAAAACAAATACACTTCCATAATGTACTTAAAGTGCTCTATATTTGCACATTCATTTTGTACTTAATAAGTTTAGTACTCAACTGTGCTATTTTGGGACACCATGAATATGAACTACAGTAAAATGTGCTTTTAAAGTACCATCTCTGTATTATGTATTTGAGTTTCAGCACTTGAACCCATCGTTCATACTCTAGTATGAACGATGGGTACAAGTGTACTACAAGTGGAAACTCAAATACATTTTTTAATACAGAGATGGTACTTTAAAAGCACATTTTACTGTAGTTCATATTCATGGTGTCCCAGAATAGCACATTAGATTATATCTATAAGTTTATCTTATGTACTAAATCATTATTTTTTTGTATATTAAGGACAAAATTAGTGCGTTTAAGTACATTATGTTCTGGAAGTGTACTTTATTTAAAAACCTGGGATATCATCCACACGCTATTTAATAATATTACCAATTTTATTGATTATCAAGGTTATCAATACTCAATTATACAGAATATAAAAGTGAAATGTAAGCCAGATCAAATGGACAGTGCAAAATATGTAACACATCAATAATCAGTGCAGCGGTAGTTAAAATGTAGATAAAAGCACAATCTGAGCGGAGCTACCTGAACGGCGACTGAACACGGCAGAGACATTTTGGATTTTGCGAGTGTTTTGATGTTTAATGATGGTTTCAGATGTTTTCAGAGTTTTTTTCTATTATAACTTGCTCTGATTAATCATTCATAGATTGGGACATGAATTGTGTGACCCTGGAGCACAAAACCGGTCATAAGGGTCAATTTGATGAAATTGAGATTTATGCATCATCTGAAAGATGAATAAATTATATCTCCATTGATGTATAGTTTGTTATGATTGGACAATATTTGAAAGGGTGCAAAAAAATCTAAATATTGAGAAAATCATCTTTAAAGTTGTTCAAATGAAGTTCTTAGCAATACATATTACTAATCAATAATTAAGTTTTGATATATTTACGGTAGGAATATCTTCATGGAACATGATCTTAATATCTAATGATTTTTGAGATATAATATAAATGTATAATTTTGAGCCATACAGTGTATTGTTGTCTATTTCTACAAATATACCCGTGCTGCTTATGACTGCGTCTGTGCTCCAGGGACACATTTATGGTTAATACGCCTGATGTTTATGTATATGTGCAATACATAAAAGCCCAGTTAGTCATCAGTCATAAGAGTATGAAAACACACGAGGTGGATGAGGGAGAGAATCAGTTTCAGGAAGTGGAGAGATTATAGGATGTTTTTAATTGTGATTTTAATGTTTTTGTCATTTTGATCATTCCCAGATTTTTTATAGCATATTTTTATATTTCCCAGAATTTTTTATATCTATTTTTCTAACATGCAGAAATGAATGAACTGATCTGTGTAAATGTTTGACTGCTAGCGTATGTAATGAATGTATGAATATCTCCATGTGTAGCTTTGCGTTATTATTATTACCAAAGGACTGTGAAGTTTAATAATATATAATATAGGATTTATAATATAGATAGAAAGTGGCAGAACATTTGATCAGGATCATTTCAAAATGAACAGCGGTGACGATTGTTTTATTTCTTCACGTTTACATTTCATTATATTAGACATGAAATATCAAATCATGTGTCTTTATTGCAAAGAAAGATTGCTACACACTGAAAATGTTCCTCTAATATTTCACAATCCGTGTCACAACTTTGTGTTAATAATATTCCCGTGTCTTTACAATCGGTGACACTTCATGTGTTATTTTACAACATTAACGATTTTTACCCTTGTTCTGCTGAAAGTAAAAATCAGAAGTTGACCGAACGGAAATGTTTAACGCAACCAGCTTCAGCAGATTTGTGAGTTTTTCTTGTTTTACGTTGCGAAGAATTTAGCCGATGTTGACTGAGATCAACGAGGCCTAAGATCTGTCAGTTTCAGAATGAAATACAAAACCTATGCTAAATACAAAAAGATTAGACGAGAAATAACAATGGGACATTTATGTGCAATATTTTTGTAGGCCAGTCATTTTTGACTGAGAAAACCACCTCTATCTATCTGTCTGTCTGTCTGTCTGTCTGTCTCTGTGTGTGTGTGTGTGTCTCTGTGTTTGTGTGTGTGTGTGTGTGTCTGTCTCTGTGTGTATGTGTGTCTCTGTGTTTGTGTGTGTGTCTGTGTGTGTGTGTGTGTGTCTCTGTGTTTGTGTGTCTGTCTGTCTGTCTGTCTGTGTGTGTGTGTGTGTGTGTGTGTCTGTCTGTGTGTGTGTGTGTGTGTGTGTCTGTGTCTGTGTGTCTGTGTGTTTGTGTGTGTGTGTGTCTCTGTGTGTCTGTCTGTCTGTGTGTGTGTGTGTGTGTGTCTGTCTGTCTCTGTCTGTGTGTGTGTGTGTGTGTGTGTCTGTGTCTGTCTGTGTCTGTCTGTCTGTGTGTGTGTGTGTGTGTGTGTCTGTGTGTCTGTCTGTCTGTGTGTGTGTGTGTGTGTGTGTGTGTGTGTGTGTGTGTGTGTGTGTCTGTGTGTGTCTGTCTGTGTGTGTGTGTGTGTGTGTGTGTGTGTGTGTCTGTCTCTGTCTGTGTGTGTGTGTGTGTGTGTGTGTGTCTGTCTGTGCGTCTGTGTGTGTGTGTGTGTGTGTGTGTGTCTGTCTGGGCGTCTGTGTGTGTGTGTGTCTGTCTGTGCGTCTGTCTGTCTGTGTGTGCGCGTGTGTGTCTGTGTGTGTGTGTGTGTGTGTGTGTGTGTGTCTGTCTGTGTGTGTGTGTGTGTGTGTGTGTCTGTCTGTCTGTGTGTGTGTGTGTGCGTGTGTGTGTGTCTGTCTGTGTGTGTGTGTGTGTCTGTCTGTCTGTGTGTGTGTGTGTGTGTGTGTGTCTGTGTGTGTGTGCGTGTGTGTGTGTGTGTGTGTCTGTCTGTCGAGAGAGAGAGAGAGAGAGAGAGAGAATGGGAAGTGGTTAAACCCTGTGTGAGCAAAGTCAGTATGTTTTATTTCAATACATGCGAAACAGCCGAGGATGACGAGTCTTATGAGCAGCTGACTCATGATATATTCAGCGTTGATTCACAAGCAATGAATAGTTTCAGAGTTAAGTGTCCACTATAAACTGTGACGCTCCTTAAGAGCAAACATCATGCAGTAATTCATATCCTAATATCTTGGCTGTTTGTACAATGCGAGTCATATTTATTTATATCAGCGAAATGCATGAGTGATAGATATGAAGGTGTAATAATAAGGAGGTGATGGGTAAAGCCGGTCTTAATCAGTCACTAACTTGGTTTATATATAGATACATGTATAGAATTTAACAGAAGATGTTTATTTTTTTTCTCTTTTCTACTTTCTGATTTATATGTTTGTATTTATTGCACTGTGAACTTTCTTAAAATCTGTAAAATTTCAAAAGAAAAAATTATTTTGCTATAAATAAGTGTCCTGCATCTTGAAGAAGAGGTAGTAAAGAGACACCCCCACACCCCTCGTCTCACCTAAAGGTCAGGGGACTGGAACCAATGTCATCGAGACGTCATGAATTCCTCTCAAGAGTTGGCGGTTTTACCCTTTCACACACTGGTTTTCCTAATTAAAGACTGTTGTTTACGCCTCTGCTAGTAAGCGTGTTCATTCCAGAAGAGCATCTGAAACTCACTGCGCTGATCTCGTAACGCAGCTGTTGAGTAACTCTAAAAGTTCAAGGACATTTCTCTTTCTTTTCAAATGTTGTGGCAATAATTTGCAATAAATCTGTAAATCTGGCAATAATTGTTACGTTGAAATTTCTTCTCAGCTGCTATTTCCTTAGTTTCTAAAGTGAGAAAAAAGCTTTATTTTCCCCAAAATTCTTAAGAATATTTGTATCTTTTAAGATAAAAACACAAAACCTACGAATAATTATAATTCATGAAACTTCTTAAAAAAATTCACCTCTTAAAGTTTGGATATCCTCAGACTTGTCTTAAATCCCAAAACGGTAAGAAACACTTAACCCAAACAGTGACCAGAAAGAAAACAAAACATGAATAGTTCATTTAAACACTTTGATTGTTTTATATAAAATGCATGTTGCCATATGATGTTTATTTGCTAGATTATCATAAAGTAGTAGTGTTTAACATATAAAGCTAGTGTAATGTTAAAATTCATTAAAGCGGTTCAAGACAAGAATCTTAAGTTTATTTTGAGAAAAATTCTTAGGCCCGGTTTCACAGACAGGGTTTAACTAATCCAGGATTAGGCCATAGTTCAATTAGGACATTTAAGTATTTTTATAAACATGTTTAGAAGAAGCATCACTGGTGTGCATCTAAAAGACAAACCAAAGACACTGATGTATTTTAAGATCAATCTGCACGTTTCTTTCAGTTGAAACCGCTCAGAATTACATTTTAGTCTGGGACTAGGCTTAAACATTGTCTGTGAAACTGAGTTAAAGTATTTCAGGAATGCACAATATTATTAGAAAATAGGAAAATACAAGATACGAACAATTGCATTTCGTACTCGAGAGCTTCATTGGAGGACTAAAGTTTCATAACTTCATGAAACTGAAAAAAAGAATAGAATACATAATAAATCATATTGAAAAACCTAAATTAATCACGCAGATGAAGATACAAAGCTTTATCTGAAATGTTTAAAAGCCCCGAGAACCATGTGTTATACTACTAACACACTTAGTGTCAAGCATGTACCTTGTTTTTAGGTAAAGTGCTGCACTTTAATATCAACATGCATTCAGATTTAGATGAAAACGCATGCTTAACCCCCACTGCGCATGTCATAGAAGACAACTCGGCCTCAAATCAAGCAAACAGACGCAGGCAATCCATATCTCCAGCTAAAACCTGGATCAGATCTGAACACGAGGATAACACAGAAAGCCCGGTTTAAAGCGCTAACAGCACGTGTTAAATGGTCCTGGATCAGATCTGAACACCGAGCATTTAAATACAGAAAGCCCGGTTTAAAGCGCTATTACAGCACGTGTTAAAGCTGGATCAGATCTGAACACGAGCACAAAAGCCAACTTTTAGGTTTAAACGCTAAAGCACGTGTTTGAAACCTGGATCAGATCTGAACACGAGCCACTAAAGAGAGTATCTAAAAGCCATACGTTTTAAAGCGGATCTAAAGACTTTGCCTAGACGTGTTAAAGCTAGGATCAGGAGCTCTGAAATTTTATGTGCCACGATAGGTAACCAGATCAAGACACCGGTTTAAAATGCGCTAAACAGCACGTGTAAAGCGACTAAACCTGACACTAACCTTAGAGATCTGAACACGAGCACAGACAAGCCCGGTTTAAAGCGCTAACAGCACGTGTTAAAGCTGGATCAGATCTGAACACTGAGCACAGAAAGCCCGGTTTAAAGCGCTAACAGCACGTGTTAAAGCTGGATCAGATCTGAACACGAGCACAGAAAGCCCGGTTTAGAAGCGCTAACAGCACGTGTTACCTAAGCTGGATCAGATCTGAACACGAGCACAGAAAGCCCGGTTTAAAGCGCTAACAGCACGTGTTAAACCTGGATCCGATCTAAAGCAACATCGAGCACAGAAAGCCTGGTTTAAAAGAAACGCCTAACAGCACGTGTTAAACCTGGATCAGATCTGAACACGAGCACAGAAAGCCCGGTTTAAAGCGCTAACAGCACGTGTTAAAGCTGGATCAGATCTGAACACGAGCACAGAAAGCCCGGTTTAAAGCGCTAACAGCACGTGTTAAACCTGGATCCGATCTGAACACGAGCACAGAAAGCCTGGTTTAAAGCGCTAACAGCACGTGTTAATCTGAGTCTGCGCACGAGCGCCACCTCGAGGTGAACATGAGCTGAAAGAGTTTCTACAGAATGAGTCTCAGAAGAGAAATATAATAATACAATAAACATTCATCATGTAATAAAACAAAAAGACTGTCTGTGTGACTGACTGACTGATTGCTTTATTCAGTAAAACGCGAATATTCAAACTTGTTATATATTATTATAACTACAACAAATAAAAAATGCAATTACAGCAAGACATCCAAATAAAAACATAAATAAAATGAAAAATAAACCGTGGGTTTACAGTCTACATTAAATATATAAGTATGCATTTTAACACGAATACAAAGACAATAAAGCAACTAAATGTCAATAATCCAAAATTCATCATATATTAGATCGCTATTCAACTAAATTCAGCTCTTTAGCAAATACAAGTGTATCTTTACATGTTTACGATATCAATAAACTGAAGAGAGTCCATATATGAATGTACATCAACCATAAAAACCTTCAAAAAACAAGGTGTAGAATTATTTATTTTACTTTTATGGATATGAAACTTACCAAATAAAATCAAGTTAACGGATATGCTTTTTGATTCAAAATAAAATGAGACATTTTATAATATAAGCAGTTTTTTCTTGGACATATTTTGTAAGAGTTACATTCATAGAAAACATGTACCAATTATTCTGTTTGATCTGAACTAAAAGAGCAGTTTCCATTAATATCCATCCATTTTGACCGAGTATAATTATTAACATAAACGTTATGAGGGATTTTCAAATGTAATTCCCTAAGTTTGTTAGAAATACAGAATCTATAAGGGTATATCTACCAGGCTTTTTCCCACTTAACGTCTGTTATAGGAGCATGTAAACGTGCACGTCCCGATTTTGCTGAGTTAGATTTAATTTCCGCATAAGTGAATACAAAGCTACATAAATGGTAAAGAGCGCGCTGGTTATGTTGCTCCTGGCTATAAGTAGAGAAAGAATGCATTCGTTCTGTGTCTGTCATGCTGTTTTCTGTACATTATTTGGTCATTTGGTGAACCCCCTGGACATCTCTCTGGTCCCATATATAAAGGCATGCTTGTCAAGAATAAACTGAGTTCACAAGCCATGATGCCTCTGTGTGTCTTGTCTTTCGCACTCCCAGATCTGCTGAAGACTTCGCTCACAACATCCATTCCCCTACACCTAAACCTAACCTTATCCATGAGTAATCCCTAAAATCAGAGGACATGATAGATGAATGACACTGATGTACACTGAGTGTGTGGGAGCACACTTGTTTTTTTGTTGGCCATAAATTCATCACACTTCCTTGATTCAAAAATGATATGCCTCAAGACATCTTTCATTGTAAGTTTCGGTCGATCAATATAAACCTCAAGATGCCACGGATGATTGATGCGTCACCAGTTATTTTCCGCACTCAGCTCCTACAATTTAGTCAACAGAAGTCCTGTTCGTGGATGGATGATTGGATTTATTGGATGGCTCGCTCGCTCTGGTGACTGATTGGATGGCTAGTATTTGCGTGTAAATGCAATGCATAGATGTGTGGTGCCTATAAAGAAGCCTAGTGGCTCCAGCAGCAGTGACCATGGTGTGGCTTCACAAACTCCAACTTCCCCAGCTTCCCGCTTCAGAAACACGTCCGACTCCTTCCACCTCAGTGCCCCAAAATCTGTGTAATATACATGTTATAAAAATATCTATCTACTACCACCACAACCCCCCCCAACCCAACAACAATTGCCCACCCAGGATATCTGTCCGCCCACCTATTTATAGCTGGCAAGAACCGGGCCTGGTTTCAAGTCTCAAGCAGTGATTAATTCCACAATCAGTTTGTTACATGCAAGTGTGTGTGTGTGTGTGTGTGTGTGTGTGTGTGGTTCTGAAATAAAAGAATAGCAATGAATAAATTAAATAAACTTGCCAAACAACACACAATAGTCGTAAATATATTACAATAAATAAAGCAACACTGAAGTGGGAATTGAAATTACAAAGCGTAGTTTCGCTAACGGCCGCTAGGCGGAGCTCTGGATATAATGCTAAACGCAATCATTACTCATTGTACATCATGTAAACAACGTGCACCGATTGTAAATACTAACATGACAATACAAATATCCTAGAGATCCATATCAGTATCATGTATTTGCATTAAACATCGATCTTAACCATGTATTTGTACAGATCTATCGATTGGACACGCATACATATCGTGGTAAACTAACAATATAACATCAAATATGCATACATAAGTCTTCACACACACATATATACATATTTCCTAACAATGTAAACTTACGTTTTCAAGCACGCACACATCAGAACAAACTATGATCGGTCTTGAGGCAGCGGCAGAACATGTCTGGGCACTTCCCTGACTCCGCCCACATCACTAAATACTTCAAAATAAGAGTTCGACAGGGATTTTATACAAGTACAGCGTTTTCTTTACTCGGCAGGCTCGTGCAGCGCGGCCCTCCCCCCACCCCCATTGCCCCCCATTGCCCCCCCATGGCGCCGGGAGCGAACCGGTGACCCAGTGTTGCAGATTGGAGGGCCAGCCCCCCCCCCATTGCCCCCCCATGTTGCGCCGGGACTGCGAACCGGTAGGACCAGTGGGCTTGCCAGATTGGGCTTGATCTTTTGATCGGAGAATAAAGCTTGGGCGGGTAGACAAAATTGGGCGGGTAGACAAAATTTGAGCTTTTTTTTCTTCGCTTTTAAAAAAAAATAAAGCAGTTTTTTTCTTCGCTTTTATCTTTAGTCATGTTATCTTAATATGTTCGAGCTCAAAGTATCACAGTAAAATAATGTGTTGTGCAGTCATCAACTCATTTTTACTTAATTAATATCAATTTTTTGGCTGTTATGGGTGTGAATTTACATTGCTTTCTGATCACTTCATTGTGCACATTTTTTTGTACAAAAATGAGCTTTTTCTTATTGTGGACATTGAACATGATGCATCTGTTTTTCCGAGGGTTATCAGTTAATTTCTTGATTGCCGCTTTGAAAAGATTCCTGGACATTTTAAGCATATTTTCTGACTGCCTTTAATGCATTTGCCCTGTTTTGATCCATGTTCCTGTGAAATTGATTTATCTTTATTAATTTATTTCATCATTATTTTATTTGTAGGCGATACAAATAGTCCTTATCAACCTTGATTGTTAAAATTATATCACATTATTTAGGCAGTTAAAATTTTGTGCTGGTTTGTGTTGAAGTGGGCGGGTTTTCGTGAGCTTTTGGGCTGAAAATCGTCAACCCGATCTGGCAACCCTGGGTAGGACATGGCTTGTGTTTCCCTGAGTGTTTGAAACGGCTCGACAGCTTCTGTGTGCTGTTCATGAAGCGCTGATGCTTTGTTTTGGGTCGTTGTTTGAGAGAAGCAGCGTCTTCTTTGATCACGTGTTTTGAACAGACGTGTAGGGCGGCTGATGATTGGCTGAAAGCGGTGTCAAATAAATATCTGCTATATCATTGGTTAAAAACGTAAACAAGCCTCCACGTGCTGGCTACGTCATATCATAACGGTAACATGCTGAAACGTCAGACCTCATTTTTTGGGGACTGTGTTTATTGTAAAGTATTTTGGGTTGACTTTTCCAATTTTGTTAAAAAAATATTTATATCCAAATTTCTGTATAACCCCCAAAATTGCTCTTTGAATTTAGACCATTCTCACTGCAAATGTATTATTAATCTATTGCTATTTCTTGCTCAATTTTACATTCATAAATGTAAACTCATAATTTTTGTTATTTTCAGGAAAGATTTCGATGTGTATGTAAACTCGTTTAATAATTCTATTGCATGTACGTCTTATAAGCTAACTTATAGTATGCTTTGGATTATTGTTTGTAACCCTCATTGTTTTTTGTTCTTTCTTTATCTTTGTATTTTATTATTGCATAAATAATCAGACCTCATTTAATCCGAAACGGACACATTTATATCAAAAAGACTCTTTTCGTGGATTTTGCACATGTGTGTATCTGTAAAATGTGTATTTATTTATTTTTCGCATTCATGATTTGTTTATGTATTTGCAGAAGTCCAGAAATGTTATGTTTTCAGGCACTGTGCACTTTGCCAGACCGGTTCATCTCAGAGGTCAGTTTCTGAAACACATCACAACGTCTTGAATAAATACAAACGCTTTTATCCTCTTCTGTTACACGTAGATCTACATCAAGACACATCGTAGATCAAATACTCTGGCAATGAATAGAGAAGGTATTTCAGAATCACTGTATCGTTCGTGATTACTTGTACAGCGCTTTTACGATACAATCACTGAAAAAGGAAGTTTCTACAATAGATTAATATATATTATAATATATTATATGTAACTTATGACAATATTAGGTTAATTCTGTATATTGTCTGAGGGGTTGTCATCGTCTCTTCTCAGGTGTTCGGTCATCTCGGATCATTTAAGGGTTGAATACAGACTGAAGCTTGTGTAATTATGGGATGTTAATCCAGAAACAGAGAAACAAATAGAGACATAATTAGCGTAGCTGTTGTTCAACCCAAGCTAAAGCATAATAATGTGTGTTTGATCAGATTGACCTGCTGTACTATGATTATGGGATGCATTATATGAATGCTTGTCTATAGAGATGTGATTTAAACAGAGAGAGTGTGTCTGAACCTGAACGTTATCAGGAAGATATTCCAGAGTTTAGGAGTCAGATATGAACAAGTTCTCCCTCCTTTAGTGGACTTTGCTATCCGAGGTACTACCAAGAGTCCAGAGTTTAGAGTCAGATATGAACAAGTTCTTCCTCCTTTAGTGGACTTTGCTATCCGAGGTACTACCAAGAGTCCAGAGTTTAGTTCCTTACGGAGCGGGTTGATTGTAGCGTGATAGAAGACTAGTTCGGTACACAGGAGCTGAACCATTTATAGGCAAGTAATAATATTTAGTAACTGAATAGGTAGCCAGTGCAGAGACTGTAAAATTGGAGTAATATGATCATATTTTCTTGACTCTAGCCGCAGTATTTTGTACGATCTGTAGCTTGTTTATTGAAGATGCAGTGCATTACAATAGTCCAGTCTAGAGCTCATGAATGCATCAGAAACACTTCACATGGAAATGTTTGTAAGATGGAAGAATGCTGTTTTTGTAACATTGTAAATATGATTTTCAAAAGATAGCTTGCTGTCTAATATAACACCCAGATATACAACTGTAAATATATATATATATATGCAGTACTTAACTGCAGACACACATGTTATGAGCACGAGCTGTTGATGGATCTTGTTCCAGGTTGAGATTGATTTTAATACTAGTCTGTGTGTCCAAGTACGGAGAGAGAGCCTTTTTCTTCTCATACTGCGTTTTGTACAGCAAGAGAGGTGAGGGAAGTTAGCTGTAGATTTATTTTAAGGTTAGTTAGACTTCTTAACCTAGTTAGGGAACTCTTTTGTTTGTTATTTTAGGCTTTGCTTGCTCTCATGATCTCGTTATTTAGTTTACTCTTTGTTACTTCTGACCCCTAGACACTTAGGGGAACGTAACCAAGCTATTAACAAAGTGTATCATAAACGAACAATTATTAAATGAAACAATTAAAAATAGCTTCACGTGATGTGTGTACTACTCGGCTTCTTTGGTTTCCTCGTTTTGTGTAATTTAAATGGCAAAGGTTCGTTTTTATTATTTGAGTCACTTATCAAAAGTTGCCAAATACATAAAAAAATTGCTACATTTGGCGCTTTTGGAAGGAAAAGTTGCTACATTTAGCAATAAAATGATGTTGGCAACATTGCATGCTTGCTTCTGCGCTGAAGAAAAGGTGGATAGGTGACAATGTATCTTTATATCTGTAATATTACATCTGAGTAAGGTCATGTCAAAAGTTTGAAACTATAGTGAAATTAATGGTCAAACTTTGATGCTTGTTTTCTCAGAATCAGATTTGGAGACCGAGGGGGTCGCATATAAACAGGTATTTTTGTGGTTTTTAATCAACATGATTGTAATGCTTTTTACGTCTTGGAATTGTAAAATGAAGACGGGAACACTCGCCGTATATTCAGGACTGAAGAAATCACGTGACCCTGGAGCACAAAACCAGCCACAGCGGTCCATTTTTGGGTTGTTATGATCGGACAATATTTGAAAGGGTGCAAAAAAATCGAAATATTGAGAAAATCATCTTTAAAGTTGGTCAAATTAAGTTGATAGCAATGCATATTACTAATCAATAATTCAGTTTTGATGTATGTACGGTAGGAATATCTTCATGGAACATGATCTTAATATCCTAATGATTTTTGGCATAAAATAAAAATGTATAATTTTGACTCATACAATGTATTGTTGACTAAATATAGCTGTGCTGCTTATGACTGCTTTTGTGCTCCAGGGACACATTTATTAAAAACCTGGTGGATATGGAAGCTTATGAATGAATGAATGAATGAATAAATACATATAATAGCAAGTTCACATTTTGCAAATATTACATTTTTGTCAGGACTTTTTTTTCTGCCACTGAATATAAAAAGGTTAAAGACTTTTCTCAAGCAATTGCGAGTTTATATCTCAAACAATTCTCACCGTTGCATGAAAAAAGTCATAATTTTGAGATTAAACGTTGCAATTTGTAATTTTATTAGACTGAAATAATCTTCCACAGATCAGTGGAAACATGGCATTGTTTCTGGATCCTGGAAACCCTTTATAGCTCTATAACACCTGTAGCATAAGACACAAATATGAACTGGGACAAAGACTCTGCACAAGGTTTTTAATCCAGTTCAAACAGAAAACATGACGGATCGAGAAGAATCAAAGGTCACCTGACCCATCACAATCATGACCTTTGACCTGGGAGGTCTTTGGTGTCTAGCTGAAGGCAGGTGGATCTGGTTAAGGACACCTGATTGTACAAACGCACACAAAGAGAAAGGAAAGTCCAGCTCGAGAGGTATGTAGTGTAAATCTCCACCACTGATTATCATCTTAAACACAGCACAGTGCTTCCTGAGAGAGACGCCTTCCTGACACGGAAAGCAAAAACACGAGACAAACATCAGAGTGGAAGAAACACGCCGGTTAGCTTGAGGAATGATTGCATGGTTACAGCTTCATCACAACATGCACGAGTGAATCTCACGAAAGCTCATAAAACATGACGTTTTGATCCAAAATCCACTGGAAGAAATGAGAAAATGATGCCTGTTTATTATGATGTGACTGTTATTTGAATATGATATTATGCATATATATATATATACATATATATTTATCAAAATACAATAAAATAATATATTATACAATTACATTTATATATTATACAATTATATATGTGCACATATGTGCTTACATATATTTATTAAAATATAAAAAATATGTGCATATATATACGTATAATGCAAAATTATAATAAAATATTGAGTTTCCTATGTTCATCAAGGCTGTATATATTTGATCAAAAATACAGGAAAAATATGTAATTTTGTGAAATAAAATTGCAATTTAAAATTTCTATTCTAATATATAATTTATTTCTGTATTTTCAGCATCATTACTCCAGTCTTCAGTCACATGATCTTCAGAAATCATAATAATATTCTATTCACAATAGTTTTGCTGCGTAATATCTATTTTTGTAACCGGTGATACTTTATTTCTAGATTCTTTGATAAATAGTTAAAAAGATCAGAGTTTATTTTAAAATAGAACTTCCGTGTTACAATATATACATTATTATTCCAAAGTTGGGGGTCAGTAAATATATATATATTTTTTATAATTTGTATTTTTTTAATAGCAAGGATGTGTTAAATGGATAAAGAGAGATCTTAAAAACGTATATTTTGAACAAATGCTTTTTATTCATCAAAGATTCAGCGCTGTGTCACAGAAATACAGTATATTTTAAAGTATATAAAACAGGAAAACAACATTATAAATTGCAATAATATTTCACAATATTAGTTTTTTTTCTGTATTTTGGATCAAATAAATACAGCCTCGATGAGCAGAAGAGACTTCATTAAAAACGTACTGATCAAACTTTTCAAATAATGCACTTTTTTTATTTCTTATAAATTGGATGAGATTCTCTTTTATATTAAATTATTAAAATCTAAAATGTGCATGCATTATAAATGTTCTTTGTGTTCTCATGAGATTCCCCCACATCTTTAAACCCTGTCCTGAGATCCAGATTAATGATTGGTTTATTCGATTGAGACATTCATCAGGTGTCTGAGGTATTTAACGGTTAAGACAGACCGGATCGTCATCAAACAAACAGCATGTGTATATATATATATATATATTCCCTAGACTCGTCTTCCCTAACGATCACACGCTCAATGCACAGAGGAGAACCAGTGCGGTCCCGTCAGTGTTTCTGATCCCGACCCATTCAAACCAATTCTACAGAAAATAAAACTCCTCCTAAACTACAGATCCTGAGGTCAAAGACGTTCCTGTTTGAGGTATGACAGTAAAACGAGTGACAAAGATCACGAAACATAATCAGAAGACACACTAAATAACTAAAAGTTCTGTCAAACCTGCCCGTCGTTAGGCTGAGCGTTTTAGGACGTCGTTCGTGAAACACGAGGATTAATGTCTACATGTTCATGTTGCATTGATTGTGATTTATGCATAAGACTGAATATGAACGATTAACTGGTGATTCATGAATGAGGCCCAGCCGTGTTATTTTATGCATGTGTCCATGTAAATGTGCGGACAGGAGAAACTGAGGTACTGGTTGTGCGGATCGGCCCGCAGACGGGTTACGGAGAGCCGCTGGGCTCCGCTGAGCTCCGCCCCTTGGAGGAGGAGGAAGAGGCGGGGC
>CM049873.1:35294700-35302200 GCA_027474115.1 Schizopygopsis malacanthus | reverse complement strand
GACGAGAGAGAGAGAGAGAGAGAGAGAGAGAGAGCGAGAGAGAGAGTTTCACTGATGCTCCGCTCTTCATGCTCTTAGCACTCGGTGCTTTATTTTAATGGCAGGTCAAGGTAACACTCAATGACTGCAGGGAATCTGCTATATATTATACTTCTGTGCCACACGAGATGATATATATATATACACATATAAAATACTGTATAGGTCACACAAACAGAGGTCATGCATCACACATCACAGCAATAAAACACATGCATGGATATATTACACTTATGCATTTAGCAGACGCTTTTATCCAAAGCCACTTACATTGTATTGTCTGTATGTGTGTTGCGTGCAGCAAACTAACTCCAACCATAAAGAGACAAACCTCCTCGGTGCATTAAAATCACACACAGTGGAAAACTACGTTGAGACATTTCCATACGCGCACAAAAACATGTCATACACGACGAAAAACAAACAAATCCTGGCAGAAAACATTTCCATTTTCTGCATCAAACGAGTCGCATTTGTTTAGACCTGAAGGAGCCATCGCTGGTCTGAGTATCAGCCTCGCATCTTACTCGCTAATTACTCGTTCGTTAATAACGTCTGCATCAGAAACCAGCCGGAAACATCTGAACTCATCGCTCTAGATATGTTTATATTTGATATGTTAATAAGATATACTTGTATTTAACCAGATGGATGCATGATTTGAGGAATCGTTCGACAAATCCACAGCAAAAATGGGGCAGAACCAATTATAGACAGAGTTATTAGTTAATTAAAAACACAAAAACGTGTTACTTTAAATGAAATAAAAAAAAATCTAAACTGAAAAAAATTATAGACTGAACCAGGGTTATTAAAGTTAATTAATACCACAAAAAATGCTACGTTAAGTAAGCTTTCATTGAAATAAATTCAAATATATATTTTTTAGACTGAACCAATTATAGAATAACAGTTAATTAAAAATACATTTGTAATTACTGTATCTCGGCCATTTTTTCAAGGCATATTTATAATTTTTCATTTAGTTTGATTTGAAAATAAATACAACTAATACTGAAATAAAAAATAATAAAAATATTTTTACTGCACATATAAAAAATGTACAAAAAAAACTAAAACTTTAACTAAACATAAAATGAAAACTGAAACATTAAAAATATTAATAAAACCTATATTCATATCTCATACTTGCATTACACTAAAAACACTGTTCTGAATATCAATAGGGTTCACTTTCATTGTTTGGACAAAAATAACTAATATTTATAAAACATAATAAATAAATAAAAAAAAAAAAAAATAAAAAAAAAGAAGAAAAAAACAAATGAAAATGAAAACAAGGGACCACTGAAACATTCAAAATATGAACAGAAATGATATTTGCAGTATGTCAGTGACACTAAAACACAAATCGTGTAAACAACACTGGACGCCTCTCGCTGTCTGCACAAAGACAAACATCGAGGCATCTTCCCTAAAACTGCGGTTTGTGTCCCACAGAAGAATCGAGGACTACAGAGCTGAAGCGAGCGCAGATGAAGGGTTCGAGACGCTGTAACGTGACTCCAGGAGACGTCACCTGCACAGATAAAACCAAGAGGAGAGCAGGACACACAAAAGACCCGACGGAGCGAAAACTGAGACGCCAATGTAAGTGTAACTGGAGTCTGTGTGATCCTCTGGGGGAGCAGAAGAGATCAGGATCTTATCCAAACACGAGAGGAGTCACGGAGAAAGATACGGTTATTCTGCACACGGATGCTCTCTGATGAAGAGAGAGGTCACACAGATCCTGTCAGAGGTCAAATAAAGGAAAGGAGTCAATGAGTAACCGCACACTCAGATGAAGACATCAGCAGCTCTACGCTTCAGAAGCCTAGGCTCCTAATCATCCCCATCACTGTCTCCTCTCCACCTGTAGCTGGTGTGTGTGGGGGGGTGTTCTGGTGCACTATGGCTGCCGTCGCATCATCCAGGTGGATGCTGCACACTGGTAGTGGATGAGGAGATCCCCCCCCCCCCCTTACTATGTAAAGCGCTTTGAGTGTCTAGAAAAGCGCTATATAAATGTAACAAATTATTATTTATTTGATCAAAAATACAGTAAAAAATTCTGTTTTCTATGTGAATGTCACGAATCCGGTTCATGGGCTTCCTTTAACTCACCACCAGAGGTCACTCGCTCACCACATGCACTCTTGCACTACACTAACTATTGCACTCAGACTACAATTCCCATCATCCCTTGCACTGACGACACACACAGCTGATTGCACTGATCCCACACCCTACATAAACCATGGACTTCCTCTTCCTCTCTGCGAGTATTGTATAGCGAGTATTGTATAGCGTATAGAGCACACTCAGTCGTTATAGTCTTGTCTGTTTTCTGGTGTTTTGATACCTGCTCGTGTACCTGGATTACTCTTTGTCTTGCCATTTATATACCTGTTTGCCAATGTGTGACCCATGCTTGTTTCCGACCACTCCTTCTAATAAAGCCTTGCAAATGGATCCTCACGCCTCGTTACAGTGAATATGTTAAACTGTCATTTATTTATTTATATGATGCAGCGCTGTATTTTCAGCATCATTACTCCAGTCTTCAGTGTCGCATGATCTTCAGAAATCATAATAATATACTGATTTGCTGCTCAAGAAATATTACAGATTATTATAAATGATGAAAACAGTTGTGCTGCATGATATTTTTGTGGAAACCGTGTTATATTTTTATTTTTCAGGATTCACAGATGAATAGAAAGTTCAAAAGAACAGCGTTGCATTTATCTGTAATATTATAGATGTCTTTACTGTCACTTTTGATCAATTTAAAGCTTTCTTTCTCCATAAAAGTCCTAAACTTTAAACAGAAGTATATATGTGGTTTTCCACAATAAAGTGTGCAGGTGTTCAATTTCTGTCATGTGAAATCAATCCAGTCTAACCAGTTTAAGTGAATCATTATTGGTGACTATTATGGTATAGAAACTGTCCGTAACACTCCACTTAAAGCCTTTATACATAATGCATAATAAAAGTAGTTTTAATGCATTAATTATGTTATGATCTCATCAATAATTACAACCACTGTTATAATATATTATTTTAATAATCATCGTTCCAGGAAGTATAATGCATTAAAGCATGACTAACAAACCTTCAAAAATGATATTGCATTTTAACTTAAGTTACAATTATTTATGAGTCGATGTAATCATTACAATGTACATTATGAATACCTTTATAATGCATTAAAGTGTTACTAAATCAACTGCATCTCTCGGTTTGTATCAGACGACAAGCAACATTCTATAAGTGCTACATTTTGTGAACAAAGTGTTACATTTTATCCACTTTCTCTGGAATTTGATCTGTCAAAGCTAATGGGGTAAGATTAATTCAATATATTACATATTTCCAAACCAGTTACAGCAGCTGAACGTGATAAATATGCGATTAATCACTTTTAAATGTTTGAATTGAACTGTAGTTTAAGCAGGAAAGGCTTCAGTGATTGAGCGACGGGACGTTAAACAGGAAGTGCGAAACAGGGGGAACGACAGAGACAGGAAGTGGGCATTTATAACCAGAGCGGCGTCGGGAGAGACATGATAAATGCCTTTCAGCTTCACCATATAATTTAAAAGACATCCAGAATGTTATTCTGAAGCGAAAACACATTTACACGCAAAACCTCATCGTATATTTAAAGATAAATATATAGATCCTAAGAATAAACGTCTCTGATTAAACAGCAGATCTGATAAACCACTGGTTTCAGCACGACTCCGTCTGAATTGTTGTTTTTCTATGAAGGAAATTTCACTTTTCTTTCATGTGTTCATCTCTGCCTCGGCTCCGTTAGACGGGTGTTGTGTGTTTCAGAGCTTCATTAATCATGCTACGAGACGCGGGGCCCTAATCCAGCCCTGCTAACCCACTTTATCAAGTTTCAGAGGCCCTCGAGGCCCCGAATGCAGCTCCAAACACAGGAAGAACCAGCCGATAAATCAAAACAACATCTTGTGAGGTGCGTTCAGACCGCTGCAGCATCGTCTGCTAGAAACACTCAAAACCTGACACTACTCATACTACTCACACAGACACACAGACACACACACAGACACAGACACACACAGACACACACACAGACTCTCATACTACTCACACAGACACACAGACACAGACACACACACAGACACACACAGACACACACACAGACACAGACTCTCATACTACTCACACAGACACAGACACACACACACAGACACACACAGACACACACACAGACACAGACTCTCATACTACTCACACAGACACACAGACACAGACACACACACACACAGACACACACAGACACACACACAGACACAGACACACACTCTCATACTACTCACACAGACACACAGTCTCATACTACTCACACAGACACAGTCATACTACTCACACAGACACACAGGACAGAGGACACAGACACAGACATAGACACACAGACACAACACACACACACAGACACACAACACAACACAACACACTGACTTTCATTGCATGGGAACCAAAAAAACACTTTAATATTGTGCTTCAAAAGAATGATGAAAAAATTGCAAATTGCATATTTAGCGTAGAACTACAGTAAGATAATGTTAATATTTAGTCAAGAACTACAGTAAATACATGTTGATATTTAGTCTAGAACTACAGTAAATACATGTTGATATTTAGTCTAGAACTACAGTAAGATCATGTTCATATTTAGTCTAGAACTACAGTATAGAACTACAGTAAGATCATGTTGATATTTAGTCTAGAACTACAGTAAGATCATGTTTATATTTAGTCTAGAACTACAGTAAGATCATGTTTATATTTAGTCTAGAACTACAGTAAGATCATGTTGATATTTAGTCTAGAACTACAGTAAGATCATGTTTATATTTAGTCTAGAACTACAGTAAGATCATGTTTATATTTAGTCTAGAACTACAGTAAGATCATGTTGATATTTAGTCTAGAACTACAGTAAGATCATATTGATATTTAGTCTAGAACTACAGTAAGATCATGTTTATATTAAGTCTAGAACTACAGTAAGATCATGTTTATATTAAGTCTAGAACTACAGTAAGACCATGTTCATATTTAGTCTAGAACTACAGTAAGATCACGTTTATATTTAGTCAAGAACTACAGTAAGATCATGTTGATATTTAGTCTAGATCTACAGTAAGATCATGTTGATATTTAGTCTAGAACTACAGTAAGATCATGTTCATATTTAGTCAAGAACTACAGTAAGATCATGTTGATATTTAGTCTAGATCTACAGTAAGATCATGTTGATATTTAGTCTAGAACTACTGTAAGATCATGTTTATATTTAGGTTAGAACTACAGTAAGATCATGTTTATATTTAGTCTAGAACTACAGTAAGATCATGTTTATATTTAGTCTAGAACTACAGTAAGATCATGTTTATATTAAGTCTAGAACTACAGTAAGATCATGTTCATATTTAGTCTAGAACTACAGTAAGATCATGTTTATATTTAGTCTAGAACTACAGTAAGATCATGTTTATATTAAGTCTAGAACTACAGTAAGATCATGTTGATATTTAGTCTAGAACTACAGTAAGATCATGTTGATATTTAGTCTAGATCTACAGTAAGATCATGTTGATATTTAGTCTAGAACTACTGTAAGATCATGTTTATATTTAGTCTAGAACTACAGTAAGATCTTGTTCATATTTAGTCTAGAACAACAGTAAGATCATGTTCATATTTAGTCTAGAACTACAGTAAGATCATGTTTATATTTAGTCTAGAACAACAGTAAGATCGTGTTGATATTTAGTCTAGAACTACAGTAAGATCATGTTCATATTTAGCCTAGAACTACAGTAAGATCTTGTTCATATTTAGTCTAGAACAACAGTAAGATCATGTTTATATTTAGTCTAGAACTACAGTAAGATCATGTTCATATTTAGTCTAGAACTACAGTAAGATCATGTTCATATTTAGTCTAGAACTACTACACAACGTCTCTGCACTTATTCAATTTAAAACTGGGATTACTTATTTGAAAAAGTAACTCAATAATATTCTTCTAATCATATTACTCTAATATTTCCTTTTAAATTAAAAAGTAATTTGTTACTTTACTAGTTACTTAAAAAAGTAATCTGATTACATTACTTGTAACGCGTTCCCCCAACACTGATTATAATATGCATGATCTGATGAAGACGATATGTGATGAATATTTCTGCACCTGTGACAGCAGACATCAAACCACAACCGGCGCTCATGTTGTGTTTAAAAACATCTGCGTGACCTCTTTAACATCTCACCATCTGATGTGTTCAACAGAAACACGCATGAATCAGGCTGGACGGCGCACACGTCTCTGAAATAAAGAGCACAGCTAACCTGACGGGAAAAAACACTCCGTCTCACACCTGAACTGCTCTGAAACCCACACAGAAGGTCGAGTCGCTGCGTGCCATCAAACTGCAGCAGCATGTGGCTTTCCTGAAGCTCCTCGATACGGGGCCTCAAGAGCGGGCCCCTGACGCTCCGTTAACAACAGCTGCTGGAATCACACGCACACACACACACACACACACGCACAGACGCACACACACACACGCACACACACACACACACACACACACACACACACACACACACACACACACACACGTGCACACACACGCACACACACACGGACAGACGCACACACGCACACAGACGCACACACACACACACACACACACACACACACACACACGCACAGACACATAGACGCACACACACACACACACACACACGCACACACACACACGCACACACACACACACACACACACACACACACACACACACCACACACACAGACACACACACACACACACACACACACACACGCACACACACACACACACACACACACACACACACACACACACACACACACACACACACACGGACACACAGAGGCGTGCACACACACACACACACACACACACACACACACACACACACACACACACATCCCTGTATTTAAGCACATGACACGGAAGTGAGATTCTGCGGTTTTCCTTCCTCACAGAGACGCTTGACGAGATCCAGTGATCTTCTGCTCTGGGGCCCGTTGTTCAAAAGTAGGAAGCGAATCTCCACACTGAAATTGGTTTAACGTATATGTTTGACGAGCAGTTTACATCAAATCAACATCATGTCAAGTTTTTGATGTCAGTTTGATGTCTTTTCAACATCAATTGCCCTCTGGGTTTTATATCACAATTTTATACCTCACTATTTTTTTCAGAATTGTGTTTTTATATCTTGCAGTTTTGACAATATATGTTGTAATTCTGAGTTTATGAATTCTGAATAAAAAAAGTCAAAGTTGTGAGATAATAATAAAACATTTTTTTATCAATTTTGGCAAAACAAACTTCCATATTTGAGTCTTTTTTTTGCAAATCAG
>CM049873.1:35272200-35282200 GCA_027474115.1 Schizopygopsis malacanthus | reverse complement strand
GTGTGTGTGAGAGAGTGTATATATATGTGTGTGTGTGTGTGTGTGTGTGTGTGTGTGTGAGAGTGTGTATATATATGTGTGTGTGTGTGTGTGTGTGTGTGTGTGAGAGAGAGTGTATATATATGTGTGTGTGTGTGTGTGTGTGTGTGTGTGTGTGTGTGTGAGAGAGTGTATATATATGTGTGTGTGTGTGTGTGTGTGTTTGTGTGTGTGTGAGAGAGAGTGTATATATATGTGTGTGTGTGTGTGTGTTTGTGTGTGTGTGAGAGAGAGTGTATATATATGTGTGTGTGTGTGTGTGTGTGTGTGTTGTGTGAGAGAGTGTATATCTATAGAAAGCTTGTCTACTTTTAAACTAAGCAAATCTTATCAAAAACAAATATTCTGTGATAAAGTAATCCGTATGAAACCAACGTGAAGTCCAGTTTCTCAGTCTGATCTAATTATTTTTAACGACGTTTAGATATTTATATTTGAAGATATACATTTTTTCTCATGCATGCAACATTTATTCATGATTTAAAGTGCTTTAGGGCATTAAATTGTGGAATAGTCAACTTTTTAAGAAACCCTGTTCTTAAATGCCGCCTACTGTATAGGGAGCTCACTAGAACAGAGCCCATGACAGAGTTGAAAAAACACAATGAATCCATAACAAAAGAAAGAAAGACTCCCCGTGCGTGACTTGACGTCTTCCTTTAAGTTCAGAGGAAGTGTGCTGCGGAAGCAGATTGGAACGCAGCCCGTTTTCTGCCCAGCTGCCAAAATCTGACGCATGCATTTCACAAAATCAGACGCGCTTTTGACTCCACACTGCCTTGATAACCGCTGCTTATTACTTGCATCTAAACCTGCTATCACACAGCTGAATATCAATAAGAGAACTGTAAATGCGGTTTACTCCATATCTCTGAGCGAGGGAGGATTTGACAAAGAGATCACATCAAGCCAACCCTGAAATCAAATAAGCTAAACACAAGAGATGATGCACATGAGGGTGTTCTCATTTCCATCCAGTAAAACAGGACAAGCCCCACATTTGCATAACTAGTATTGAAACGTGATGCATTTGTGGCCAGCTGTCACCGAGCCTTCAGTTATTTCTGTTGACTTCACGACTCAAACGGCACGAGATGAGGTTCGTCCTGATTGTGTCTGAAAAACAACCAACAAACTCTCACTTTAAAGACTGGAGCCAAGAACCTTTCCACGAAATGAAGGCGTTTTCTATTACAGTGAAACATCTGTACAGTAAACTAGCGAAATAAAAAGACATCATTTACATGCCAATTCTAGGAATCAACATATATTAGAGTTACTACAAACTGTAGTACAAAATAAAATTAAAACATCCAGAGATTTGATTCAAAAACACCATAAAATACAGTAAAAAATCTCAAACTACTTCAGAAGTGAATAATAATATACTGTAAAATGAATACATATTAATTTTAATTTTAATGTATGAATTGTTTATTTCATATTTTATATAATACTTGTATACATATATATGTATTATATCACGTTCAGTAGCAGTCAACACAACCTAATAACCAGCTGCTGTGAAAGAAATCAATAACTTTTATAGCTTCATCTGTATTTAGTGTTTGATAACTTTATTAAAAGTCTTTATATTTCTGCTGAGGGGCACAGGTAGATAAATATGACATTTATTATAGTGAATAGATGTGAAGATTGTTTAAAGTTCACTTAAATTAGAAGTCATGTTTAAAGTCTAATAAATGTTCAAATTGATAGCTCTTAATTATAATGTGACGTTGAATGGCTATAGTCAATGGTTAAATACTGGGGGGGGGGGGGTATTTAGGGTTTATAGGGAAAGCAGTATTAATTGGTATCAGTGACCCTGGCAGAGCCGATCCTCCCTAAACGGAGAATACACAAGCTGTGTAGGGCCCCGAAACACCAGGGCCCTTGCTCTCAAAGATGATTTCACTTTAGTTTCCTTCTGAATTTGGTCAGCGGCTATAAAAACATGAATGATAATATATTGTAATATGGTGCTGTCACCCTTTCTACGTGAAAATCAGTCGAATCATGTAACGCAAATGTGGTAAAGTCTCGAGACTAAAACAACGTGTTGAAAGAATAACGAGCCGCGGAAGAGACGCTGTTTCTCGAGCGCTTTCCGTGACACGGACAAATGCGTTTCATTCATTCGTTCATTACCACTCAATGGTTGCTGGTCGACACAGTTTGCATAGGGCTCCCAGACAGGGGCGGAGCAGGGGGGGGGGGGCACTGATCTAAGCTTGACCACACCTTTAGCCACCCTGCTCAAAACATGTTGCATTTTATCCCCTTTTTCTTGACAAGAAATGCTTTATAAAGACGCGGAACCGTGTATTTTTTTGCATCCAAATCAAGCGGGAGACTTTTCAGACGCGTGCTTCAGCTTTGCCTCAGCGCCAGGCGCGAGTTAAACGAGCCAAATGAGCTTCAGTAGAGCAACGAGATGCTGTTCGGCTGTGTGTCAGTAAAACTAACTCCCCTGTCCTGTCAGCCGTCACCACTGTTGTCAACTTTTTTCAATGGAAAGTAGCTAAAGCCGGTTTGAAAAGTCGCTAAATGTCGCCAGATGATGTCATGCGCTAATTAGCATATTCATGACGTCATCGCCTCGTATTGCCTTTTGCATTTCTTTGCCTCTGTGCTCACATACTGTATTGTAGTTTAGCCAAATTCTCAATAAAACTGTTTTCATTTATATAATTTACTGTTTCTGTTGTCAGTCAACGGGATGAATATGAAATAGTGACTGAAATGTGGCCCTTTAAGACTACATAACCAGCTCTCCCTTCACATAAGCAAAGACAATTCCTGTGACGTGTTTTCGGCTATATTTGCCGAATATAGGTGTGTGCACGCTGTGAAAGCAAGATCTTGCTCTCGTGCGGTAGTGCCAGCGAGAGACTCGCAGTTAAAGAGACTCGCTAAGGTTTGTCCAAGAAGTCGCTAGATTTGTCGCTAGTTGCTTTTTTAGAAAAAAGTCGCTAGGGGGGTCTGAAGAGTCGCTAAGTTGGCCGTCACTGTGCTCACGGCGCACGCTCTGATCGCGTCATCATAAATAAGCGCTGAAGAAACTATGAGCATACGACGCAGTTCTGTCATCAGTTAAGTCATGAATTACCAAAACGATGATTAAAGCTGCAAACTGTGCATGCATGTTTGAATGCATTATATATCTCTCAAATGCATCCGAAAATATAGGCTCTCGTGCGATTCCAGATCACAATAAGACGCAAGCTGATATGTATTTTAATTTGTAATTTAATGCACAAGTAAATGTGAGCACAGTGCACTTATACTAGACAATATACGCTATTTATTTATTAATTTTAAAAGTACAAACAAAAATGAAACCATTTGAATGCATACAACAACTCATTTTACATTCTGGCATTTATGTGCTGTTGTTATTTCACATTCTTATCACTAACCGCATGTCTCATCCATAAGTAATGTTAGAGAACACGTTTAGGGGGTTTTGAGAACCAGAACCAAACTGACAGAGCAATAAAGCTATAGTGAGCCAATTTATTAAAATACAAAAATTGTCATATTCACTCAGTATTAGTTAAGTAGAAATTAACTGTATTCAGCTGTGTTTTAGGCACTAAAACAGTACTTTTTAGTCAACCACATTTTTATATAGAAATAATGAAGATTTCTGTGCCACCCCAGACTGGTTTCTGACCCTCCCTGGCCAACAAATCTGGATTAAAAAAGATACACTGTGTTCATAACTGAACCAATGCGATACGCATCTCGATACATAGCCATCGATACGATACGATACGATACGAAATGAGCCAAAAACTCATCACCAAACACCAATGACTTGTACATATGGGTACCGTCATTTCATACACGTCAAAACTGCTGCAACAGAGCTGGAAATACTATTTTTAAGTACTTTAATTATGTTTCCATCTTTGTTGCCGAAGTGCCTTTTTCTAAAGAAGGGTGCCAGTACTTTTGTCCATATAGTGCATGTACAAGTCATTAGTGTTTGGTGATGAGTTTGTGGCTCATTTAAAGTCACACCAGAGGTGTTCAGCTGCTTTCTGCAGACCAGTCAAGTTCTTCCACACTGACTGAATCATCATTTCTCTTTGATTCTTGTCTTATACACAGAGACACTGTCACGTTAGAATAGAAAAGAGTCCGAACTGTTGCTATACAATTAGACTCCCTACAATATCATTATATGCTGAAACATTAAGAATTACACTCATGGAAATTACTAAAGTAGTCAAACCTTTCATTAGACGGGTGCCAATACTTTTGACAATATAGTGTATTTATATATATATGCCTTTTTCTCTAATATAAAAATGAATTTGGCAATTAAAGAAGTTGAAAGTGGAAGGGAAATCAGTGCTTTTGTCCATCAAGCTCCCGGCCGTTGATTTTAATGTGTGTTTGTGTTATCTGTAGTCAATCTGCCAGTGCTCCGAGTCTATTGAGCGACGGCTCATACAACATCTGCTGCACTGTCACAGCAAAACCTTGAGCAAACATATGCAGAATAAGAGCGATCGCATGATTGGACTTTAAAGCTCCTCCACTGGTGTGCGTCACATACGCATCGCTCGTATTTGCCTGTTATTTGCCTGTTGTTCAAACATCAACCCGCACATGTTCAACAGAGACCCCCGATACCTGGAGAACCTGCTGATCCTGATCCAGAACCAGAGACGACAATCTGACCATTAAACACACAACACGCATGCATGATAAAACACAGCATCTGTAAACCCGGAAAGACCTCAAACTTCAGCAGGAATCACAATGACCTGATCATGAAACCTCACACGTTCACTAAGACAGTATATCACGAAGTAACATCTTGCAATTCTGACGCACATAAACGTGCAACGCTGAGAAGAACTTGTGAGATAATAACCTTAATAATGCAATAATCTTCAAAAAAAACTAAGTCAGAACTGATTTAAATCTGTTCAATTTTGACTTTAAGAGAAAATATTGACAATAAATAAATATATATAAACAAAATTGTGAGAAAAATTGATGTCTTGCAATTCTAAGTTATTTACTCAAAATTTAAAATAAAAGAAAAATATGAAAAAATACATAAATAAGGATATTTATATGTGTTATAATGATAATTGAAATGAATAATGATTATTTTTATTTTGCAACTCTGACTTATTTTCACAGAATCTCACAATTCAGATTTTGTTTTGTGCAATCTGAAATATTATAGAGATATAAACTGAGAACTGCGAGGAAAAAATGACATTTTATTAAGGACAGAATTATAAGATTAGTCGCAATTATATTATATATATATATATTATTCCGTAGCGGAAACAACTAGCTTTCATAAGAACTAAACATTTCAATCAAACTTCAATAATCGCAGCGAACAACTCATTAAATACTTCATCAAGAAGCACAGAAAACCACACTAGCTCTATTACGAGCATGAAATATTGAAATAATGAGATCAATTAAATGAGACAAGTTCACCTGCTGCCTTCAAGCTCTGTTAACGTGAGTTATGAGTTTACGAGCCATGATAAAATGAATTTAGCTCTAAAAATAAATATATCGAGCGATTTGAAATCTCATGATTCTCAGTGCCAGCGCAGGTACAATCTAATGAAGGGCAAATGACGCACATTAGACGTGCAATAGAGACTGTGTGTGTGTTTATCATTGTCACGCTGCCGTCAGAGTAATGAAGAGAGGCATTTAATGGAAATCTCGGCTGTTACGCTTCACGTACAATATTCAAAACAAACAAAATCAGGCCTCAGACGACTTTATTATGGTCACGATCATCTTTGATGTTCATGTAAACGTGAATGCAGCATTGAAAAGGATTGTTAAAGCAGCGAAAGGTTTGGGGAGGTTGTGTGTGTGTGAGAGAGAGAGAGATAGTGTGTGTGTGTGTGAGAGAGAGAGAGAGAGAGAGAGAGAGCGAGAGCGAGAGCGAGAGCGAGAGAGACAGAGAGAGAGAGAGGGAGAGAGAGAGAGAGAGAGAGAGATAGTGTGTGTGTGTGAGAGAGAGAGAGAGAGAGAGAGAGAGAGAGCGAGAGCGAGAGCGAGAGAGACAGAGAGAGAGAGAGAGAGAGAGAGAGAGAGAGAGAGATAGTGTGTGTGTGTGTGAGAGAGAGAGAGAGATAGTGTGTGTGTGTGTGAGAGAGAGAGAGAGAGAGAGAGAGAGAGAGAGAGAGAGAGAGAGAGAGAGATAGTGTGTGTGAGAGAGAGAGAGAGAGAGAGAGATAGTGTGTGTGTGAGAGAGAGAGATAGTGTGTGTGAGAGAGAGAGAGAGAGAGAGAGAGAGAGAGAGAGAGAGAGTCAAAACAAGCACTGATCTGGACCAGAGCCAAACCAACAATCACACACATCACCTACTGACACCGTGACACACTTCCCTCACAACTCAACCGTCTGCTGTAATAGAGTTTAACACACCAATAATCAATGTACCGCACAATATGTGTACACGATGACCTCAATAATTACATATCACCCATTATATTTACATAAAAATTATGTCACTGTGGTTTTGGCATTCCTGTGTCTTTTACAGCTTCTGGTACACTATTCATTTAGCGTGTTTCAAACAAGTGAATCTTGTATAAAGTTACATGCGGTGGCCGTGAACAGTGTCCACTGCTCCAGGTGTGTGTGATTGTGTGTGTGTGTGTCCACTGCTCCAGGTGTGTGTGTGTGTGTGTGTGTGTGTCCACTGCTACCGGTGTGTGTGTGTGTGTGTGTGTGTGTGCGTGTGTGTGTGTGTCCACTGCTCCAGGTGTGTGTGTGTGTGTGTGTGTCCACTGCTCCAGGTGTGTGTGTGTGTGTGTGTGTGTGTGTGTGTCCACTGCTCCAGGTGTGTGTGTGTGTGTGTGTGTGTGTCCACTGCTCCAGGTGTGTGTGTGTGTGTGTGTGTCCACTGCTCCAGGTGTGTGTGTGTGTGTGTGTGTGTGTCCACTGCTCCAGGTGTAGGTGTGTGTGTGTGTGTGTGTGTGTGTGTGTGTGTGTGTGTGTGTCCACTGCTCCAGGTGTGTGTGTGTGTGTGTTGTGTCCATTGCTCCAGGTGTGTGTGTGTGTGTGTGTGTGTGTGTTGTGTGTGTCCACTGCTCCATGTGTGTGTGTGTGTGTGTGTGTGTGTGTGTGTCTATGTGTGTGTGTGTGTGTGTGTGTGTGTGTGTGTGTGTCCAGATATAGCCTTGTTTATGGATCTGTGACTCAAATTTGAGTTACAAACGTCTTAAAGCTGGATGTGTTTCAGGTTTTGTCTTCTCCAGATGATAACTGATGGACTCGAGTGCTGTGATGTTTTTATCAGACTCTCATTCTGACGGCACCCATTCACTGCAGAGCATCCATTGACTCTCATTCTGACGGCACCCATTCACTGCAGAGCATCCATTGACTCTCATTCTGACGGCACCCATTCACTGCAGAGCATCCATTGACTCTCATTCTGACGGCACCCATTCCCTGCAGAGCATCCATTGACTCTCATTCTGACGGCACCCATTCACTGCAGAGCATCCATTGACTCTCATTCTGACGGCACCCATTCACTGCAGAGCATCCATTGACTCTCATTCTGACGGCACCCATTCACTGCAGAGCATCCATTGCTGAGACACATTTCTACAAACCTGATGAAGAAACACTCGGATGATCCTGATGCACATTTTCAAACAATATTCATTTTTGTCCAAACTATTCCTTTAAGGCAGGATCTGTTTTGCTCATTCTAGAGAGCAGAATATCAGATCATCAGCTGCTGGCGGTGTGTTTCACTCGTGCATCTAGATTAGATACACATCTAGTTTATGATGTTTTCAGTCACAGTCACGTTCAAGTCGGCACAAGACCAGACCTGCGTCGTCATTCTCTCCCGTCTGCGAGGTCAAGCGGAGATCAGCACAGGCAGGTCTCTGCACAGCGCAGTATAATCAGAGAGTAATTATGTCTTGACGGACAGAAAAACACACATTAGTTTACATCCGTACGATTGTAGCTGCTTCTGTGCGGTTTACTAAACTTAACATGTTCAGCATGAAAACATACATGCATCCTCGTGTCTGTGTATTAGTTTAATAGGGATTCATTGAAAATGGGACAAAAATGCCACCAAAATAAAATCAAAAATCAAGATAAGAGTGCAAAAAATGCAGTTGCACAATTAAACTAAATGTATTAAGACTGATGCGATTAAAGTGAAATATGACAATGAATGACGTGTTGATTGCAACATTATATTTAGATTTATTTTACGTTATAACCGATCACAAATGTTTCTAGCTTATGAATGCAATGCAATCAGAGGCATTTAGATTAGTCACCGGTGAAAACTAATTTCAAATATATAAAAAGCTGTAAAGTAATTAATAAACAGTTCTTAGCTTTATAATATGACTTGCTGTTTATTTTATTAATCAACATTATTACATTTAATACCATATCAAAGGCAATAATCAACAATAATAATCTTTGTCATAAAATTGCAATCTGTCATGAGTTCCTTCCTTTATTATCTTTATGTAGGCTATATCTGCATGATGCAAGCTGCTGTTGATAAAACTGTATTAATAACAGCCTATAATATTCTGATTGAAGTTAATTGCCAAATTTTGTTTTTGAGATAAAAGTCATTGATATATTAAATAATGTTAATTATAAATAACACCCTTGTAAATCAAATACAGCCTCTTAATGGAAAACTTGATCTGTTGTATTTTCTCCTGTTTTCTTGTAAAGGTTTTCTGAAGCGTTCCTCTGCTGCTCTTTAGCTCGTCTCAGTGAGAGACTCGATGGAATCTGTCACGTCTGAAGACTTCACTTCATTCTGATCCTCTGACCCTCCCCCACATTCAGAAACACTATTCCTGGATCAGAGGAATCCTCAACACGGGACTGTGAGGGAGTCGACACACACACCCTAAACACACGCACGCACACCCTAAACACACGCACGCACGCACGCACGCACGCACGCACGCACGCACGCACACCCTAAACACACGCACGCACGCACGCACACCCTAAACACACGCACACACGCACGCACGCACGCATGTACGCACACACCCTAAACACACGCACGCACGCACGCACACATCCTAAACACACGCACGCACGCACACCCTAAACACACACGCACACCCTAAACACACGCACGCACGCACACCCTAAACACACGCACACTCACATACCCTAAACACACGCACGCACGCACGCACACCCTACACACACACACAATCTCTCTCTCTCTCTCTCTCTCACACACACACACACTTTCTCTCTCTCTCTCTCTCTCACACACATACACTCTCTCTTTCTCTCTCTCTCTCACACACATACATACACACACACACACACTTTCCCTCTCACACACACACACACACACACACACACACACACTCTCTCTCTATCGCTCTCTCTCTCACACACACACTTCTCTCTCTCACACACACACACACACACACACACACACACACACACACACTTCTCTCTCTCTATCACACACTCTCTCTCTCGCTCTCACTCACACACACACACTCTCTCTCTCTCCGAGCTGTGAGACGGGAGGAGCAGACTGAGTCAAACCTGTTCTGCTGCACAGATTAAAGAGGTTTAACAAGAGTTTCTGCTAGTGGTGGGCATAGATTAATTTTTTTAATCTAGATTAATCTAGATTAATTTTGGAATTAATCTAGATTAATCTAGATTAAAATGGCTCATTTGAATTCTGCCGAAGGCATTCAGAATATGTGTGCTACCCAAATAATGACTAAAAGTAAGTCTTTGAGAACGGGTTTCTCAAGCCAGGTGGCGCATTAGACCAGGGGCTCATCTCCTGTTTCCAAAATGCATCACAAAGTATAGACCCAGCTCCCAACCCAACTTTGAGAATAGATTAACGGCCATATTTGTTTTATCGCCGATAAGAGTCTCGCGTTAACGCCGATAACGGCCCACCACTAAT
>CM049873.1:35257200-35264700 GCA_027474115.1 Schizopygopsis malacanthus | reverse complement strand
TGTCTTTATTTTACAAAATTTGAATATAATAAATTATGCCCATTTGATTTTCTTTAATGCTGTGGAAATTAATAACATTTATATAAATATATATAATATATAACATAAAATATTTGTGACATTTAAGCTTACTTTAAATGAAATTTAGTGTTTATTTGAATTTTAGTATAATAGAGATACTAATATTGTTAATATTTTAAATATTTTTTCTGCTTCCCTGTTCATTTTAGTTACAGTTTTAGTAATTCTATTGCATTTTTGCCATTTTTTATAATTTGTTTTGTTTTAAAAAAATGTATAATTTTTATTTCAGTTGCATTTTTAGTTATTTTAGTACATTAAGTTAAACTCAATGAAAATGAGAAATACTGCCTCGTTAACTAGCTGAAATAAAATACGTTTATGTTTTTTGTATTTTATTTTATTTCTATTATTAAGTAACAATTTTTAAGGTGTCTTTTTCAGTTTTAGTAACCTGCACAATTATTGAAGTTATGTCGAATAATTCCGATTATATCAAATAACGATCAGACAATTCATTAATAACTGTGACAGGCCTAGTCTTATGGTAATCGATTCATTAGTGCATGAAGACAATAACAGATGATAATCATCTTGAAATGTGTCATTATGAAAGATGCATGGTTGCACACAGCATTGCATGATGATATTAAAGACGCATGCAGACTAGAGTAAGCTTCACGAAGCGTCTGATGTATAGGAATGCATTTCGGGATTATGGATGCATCAGAATGCATTGCATTAGAAGTTCAGATTCAGATGCATGTCAGATGATGACGTTCATAAACTCCTGTGACCCTTCAAAATCAATAAACTTCCACCATGCAGCTACTGTACACATGCACAAACACTTCCACGCGTTCGCTGAGAAATCTGGGCCAAATGTCTCTTTGGACGCCGGCCAAAGTCGACTCAGCGTTTGGCAGAAGCATAAGAGAGCAAATAAGTGCAGCAAAGTGTCCGGCTCTGAGCCAGAACGGAGCAGATGTTCCTCCAGAGGAGCTCAAACCAACACAAACCCGACTGAATGAATTCACATTGTGTCAGAATGAATGTAGTTTGGTGTTTCAAACTAATAAAAGCATCCATGTCAAGCTGGAGAAGTTACAAAAGCTTCAACTCCTCTCAGAACGAAGCGGCAGAAAGTTTGTTTAACTTATTACTTATATAGTTAACGTTTCATTTGAACAATATTGTATTTAACAAACATGCAAATGCTTCAGAATGTCTTGCAAAACGTGCAAAAGATGTTCTTACGTTTTATTTTGTATAATTAAAATTAACATACATTTACTTTAGATGCGCAACGAGTGAAATGCATTCAAATGAAGGGAGTTTAAGCTCAAAACAAGAAATAGTATCAGGAATAAACCCAAATTAAAACAAGCTTGAGAAGCAAAATGACTTAAGATATTAAAGAAATGTATAGAAATAAAGTGAGATCATGCTTAAAACAAGCAGAATATCTGCCAATGGAGTCTGAAAAATCATATTTTTACCCTTTCCTGCAGAAAACAAGACTTGAGAAGCAAAATCACTTAAGATTTGTTATAAAAAATGACTTAAGTATCTTAATAATTATGTGTATATCTTAAGAAGTGAAAATGAAAGTGTAAGTTTTTGCTTAAAACATAAAAATATCTGCCAATGGGGAACAAACAAGTGTTTTCCCTTTGAATTAAGTTTATTTTACTTCTTTTATTTTTCCTTGTTTTAAGGATAAACTCACTTAATTTGTATATATTTTTTAAATATATGACAATTAAGTGAGTTTTTGCTTAAACAAGAAAAACATATCATATCTGAAAATGGGGTCAGAAAAATGATCTTGTTTATCTTTTTGAATTAATTTAATTTGTCCTCTCTTATTTTAAGTATAAACACTTAATTTTGATACTTTTTCTTACTGTGTGCAAATAAAGAGGTTTATGTTTTGCATAATACGAAAAAAACTGCCTGTGGGTTCAGCAAAATAAACTTGTATTTCCCTTTTCTTGTTTTATTTTTCTTGATTTAATCAGAAACTCACTTCATTTTGACGCACATTAATAAACAAGACTTAAATAATTTTGCTTCTCCAGTAAATGTATCTTGATTTAAGATTGTTTAAATATAAGACCATGCGCCACAAAACCAGTCATAAGTGTAATTTTTTTTAAATTGAGATGTATACATAATCTGAGAGCTGAATAAATAATATTTCCATTGATGTATGGTTTGTTATGATATGAAAATATTTGAAAATCTGGAATCTGAGGGTGAAAAAAATCTAAATATTGAGAAAATCATCTTTAAAGTTGTTCAAATTAAATTCTTAGCAATGCATATTACTAATCAAAAATTAAGTTTTGATATATTTATGGTAGAAAATTTACTAAATATCTTCATGGAACATGATCTTAATATCCTAATGATTTTTGGCATTAAAGAAAATTTAATATTTTGTCCCATACAATGTATTGTTGGCTATTGCTACAAATATACCCGTGCTGCTCATAACTGTTTTGTGCTGCAGGGTCAGAAAACAAGTCAAAAATACAACTCTAAGGAAGAAAGCACAAGATAACAAGCTCTTACCGCTTTAAAGTGATCCTCGTAGCTCCAGTCCGCTTGGCCGTTAGGAGAAGACACAGACGGTCGCCCGACGGGAGAGAGATCGTCCTCGGGCTCCTGTTTGACCCTGACGGCGGGTGACAGAGCTCTCTGTGCATCTACGGCGGCCCCGGGGCCCGAGAAGCTCCTGTACGCCTGCTCGTCTTCCTCACTGCCTTCATCGCCCTCCATCATCCCATCATCATCCGAGTCCCGGTCGCGTTCATCCTCGCGCTCGGAGTCCAGACTGCTTTGATTGGAGACACGGGACGGCTGTCCGGCCCCAGAAGGTCCGAGGCCCCTGCTCATGAACCCGGTCCCTGAAGCCTGAGCGGCGGCCAGAATGGCCTGCTGAGCCGCGAGCTGCTGCGCGTACATGATGTGAGCTTCACGCAGCCTCCGCTCCTTGTGCTCCATCTCCAGACGCACCTGCCGCTGCCGCTGAAGATGCTCCATCATCTGCTCCAGCTTCACTCCTGTGGAGCCGCTGTGGGGAAACCCCCCGGACAAACCAGCCTCCTGAGACACGGGACACAGACATGCATGAGCTCCACAGATATACATCATAACTCTCCTGAGACACGGACACAGACATACATCATAACTCTCCTGAGACACGGACACAGATATACATCATAACTCTCCTGAGACACGGACACAGACATGCATCATAACTCTCCTGAGACACGGGACACAGACATGCATGAGCTCCACAGATATACATCATAACTCTCCTGAGACACGGACACAGATATACATCATAACTCTCCTGAGACACGGACACAGACATGCATCATAACTCTCCTGAGACACGGGACACAGACATGCATGAGCTTCACAGATATACATCATAACTCTCCTGAGACACGGACACAGACATGCATCATAACTCTCCTGAGACACGGACACAGACATGCATGAGCTCCACAGATATACATCATAACTCTCCTGAGACACGGACACAGACATACATCATAACTCTCCTGAGACACGGACACAGATATACATCATAACTCTCCTGAGACACAGACACAGACATGCATCATAACTCTCCTGAGACACGGACACAGATATACATCATAACTCTCCTGAGACACGGACACAGACATGCATCATAACTCTCCTGAGACACGCGACACAGACATGCATGAGCTCCACAGATATACATCATAACTCTCCTGAGACACGGACACAGACATGCATGAGCTCCACAGATATACATCATAACTCTCCTGAGACACGGACACAGACATGCATGAGCTCCACAGATATACATCATAACTCTCCTGAGACACGGGACACAGACATGCATGAGCTCCACAGATATACATCATAACTCTCCAGAGACACGGACACAGACATACATGAGCTTCACAGACATACATCATAACTCTCCTGAGACACGGACACAGACATGCATGAGCTTCACAGATATACATCATAACTCTCCTGAGACACGGACACAGACATACATCATAACTCTCCTGAGACACAGACACAGACATGCATGAGCTTCACAGACATACATCATAACTCTCCTGAGACACGGACACAGACATGCATGAGCTCCACAGATATACATCATAACTCTCCAGAGACACGGACACAGACATACATGAGCTCCACAGATATACATCATAACTCTCCTGAGACACGGACACAGACATGCATGAGCTTCACAGATATACATCATAACTCTCCTGAGACACGGACACAGACATACATGAGCTTCACAGATATACATCATAACTCTCCTGAGACACGGGACACAGACATACATCATAACTCTCCTGAGACACGGACACAGACATGCATGAGCTTCACAGATATACATCATAACTCTCCAGAGACACGGACACAGACATGCATGAGCTTCACAGATATACATCATAACTCTCCTGAGACACGGACACAGACATACATCATAACTCTCCTGAGACACAGACACAGACATGCATGAGCTTCACAGACATACATCATAACTCTCCTGAGACACGGACACAGACATGCATGAGCTCCACAGATATACATCATAACTCTCCAGAGACACGGACACAGACATACATGAGCTCCACAGATATACATCATAACTCTCCTGAGACACGGACACAGACATGCATGAGCTTCACAGATATACATCATAACTCTCCTGAGACACGGACACAGACATGCATGAGCTCCACAGATATACATCATAACTCTCCTGAGACACAGACACAGACATGCATGAGCTTCACAGACATACATCATAACTCTCCTGAGACACGGGACACAGACATACATCATAACTCTCCTGAGACACGGACACAGATATACATCATAACTCTCCTGAGACACGGACACAGACATGCATGAGCTTCACAGATATACATCATAACTCTCCTGAGACACGGACACAGACATGCATGAGCTCCACAGATATACATCATAACTCTCCTGAGACACGGACACAGACATACATCATAACTCTCCTGAGACACGGACACAGACATGCATGAGCTCCACAGATATACATCATAACTCTCCTGAGACACGGACACAGACATGCATGAGCTTCACAGACATACATCATAACTCTCCTGAGACACGGGACACAGACATACATCATAACTCTCCTGAGACACGGACACAGACATACATCATAACTCTCCTGAGACACGGACACAGACATACATCATAACTCTCCTGAGACACGGGACACAGACATACATCATAACTCTCCTGAGACACGGACACAGACATGCATCATAACTCTCCTGAGACACGGACACAGACATGCATGAGCTTCACAGACATACATCATAACTCTCCTGAGACACGGACACAGACATACATCATAACTCTCCTGAGACACGGGACACAGACATACATCATAACTCTCCTGAGACACGGACACAGACATGCATCATAACTCTCCTGAGACACGGACACAGACATGCATGAGCTTCACAGACATACATCATAACTCTCCTGAGACACGGACACAGACATACATCATAACTCTCCTGAGACACGGACACAGACATACATCATAACTCTCCTGAGACACGGACACAGACATACATCATAACTCTCCTGAGACACGGGACACAGACATACATCATAACTCTCCTGAGACACGGACACAGACATACATCATAACTCTCCTGAGACACGGGACACAGACATACATCATAACTCTCCTGAGACACGGGACACAGACATACATCATAACTCTCCTGAGACACGGACACAGACATGCATGAGCTTCACAGATATACATCATAACTCTCCTGAGACACGGACACAGACATACATCATAACTCTCCTGAGACACAGACACAGACATGCATGAGCTTCACAGACATACATCATAACTCTCCTGAGACACGGACACAGACATGCATGAGCTCCACAGATATACATCATAACTCTCCAGAGACACGGACACAGACATACATGAGCTCCACAGATATACATCATAACTCTCCTGAGACACGGACACAGACATGCATGAGCTTCACAGATATACATCATAACTCTCCTGAGACACGGACACAGACATGCATGAGCTTCACAGATATACATCATAACTCTCCAGAGACACGGACACAGACATACATCATAACTCTCCTGAGACACGGACACAGACATGCATGAGCTTCACAGATATACATCATAACTCTCCAGAGACACGGACACAGACATACATGAGCTCCACAGATATACATCATAACTCTCCTGAGACACGGACACAGACATACATCATAACTCTCCTGAGACACAGACACAGACATGCATGAGCTTCACAGACATACATCATAACTCTCCTGAGACACGGACACAGACATGCATGAGCTTCACAGATATACATCATAACTCTCCTGAGACACGGACACAGACATACATGAGCTCCACAGATATACATCATAACTCTCCTGAGACACGGACACAGACATGCATGAGCTTCACAGATATACATCATAACTCTCCTGAGACACGGACACAGACATGCATGAGCTCCACAGATATACATCATAACTCTCCTGAGACACAGACACAGACATGCATGAGCTTCACAGACATACATCATAACTCTCCTGAGACACGGGACACAGACATACATCATAACTCTCCTGAGACACGGACACAGATATACATCATAACTCTCCTGAGACACGGACACAGACATGCATGAGCTTCACAGATATACATCATAACTCTCCTGAGACACAGACACAGACATGCATGAGCTTCACAGACATACATCATAACTCTCCTGAGACACGGGACACAGACATACATCATAACTCTCCTGAGACACGGACACAGACATGCATGAGCTCCACAGATATACATCATAACTCTCCTGAGACACAGACACAGACATGCATGAGCTTCACAGACATACATCATAACTCTCCTGAGACACGGGACACAGACATACATCATAACTCTCCTGAGACACGGACACAGACATACATCATAACTCTCCTGAGACACGGACACAGACATACATCATAACTCTCCTGAGACACGGGACACAGACATACATCATAACTCTCCTGAGACACGGACACAGACATGCATGAGCTTCACAGACATACATCATAACTCTCCTGAGACACGGACACAGACATACATCATAACTCTCCTGAGACACGGGACACAGACATACATCATAACTCTCCTGAGACACGGACACAGACATGCATCATAACTCTCCTGAGACACGGACACAGACATGCATGAGCTTCACAGACATACATCATAACTCTCCTGAGACACGGACACAGACATACATCATAACTCTCCTGAGACACGGACACAGACATACATCATAACTCTCCTGAGACACGGACACAGACATACATCATAACTCTCCTGAGACACGGGACACAGACATAC
>CM049873.1:35252200-35254700 GCA_027474115.1 Schizopygopsis malacanthus | reverse complement strand
TGCCTGCATGCATGCGTGTGTGTGTGTGTGTGTGTGTGTGTGTGTGAGTCTGCGTGTGTGTGTGTGTGTGCCTGCATGCGTGTGTGTGTGTGTGTGTGTGCCTGCATGCGTGTGTGTGTGTGTCTGCATGTGTGTGTGTCTGCGTGTGTGTGTCTGTGTGTGTGTGTGTGTGTGTGTCTGCGTGTGTGTGTGTGTGTGTGTGTGCGTGTGTGTGTGCCTGCATGCGTGTGTGTGTGTGTCAACACGCTGATAGTAAAACTTGAAATCTCCACCATTGTGGGTTCCCAAGATAAAAACAGCTTCATAAAGGGACTAAAGAATGAAACTGAAGGTTTCTGTGGGTTTAAAGGGTGGGAACGCTGACTATAAAGCATATATTAGTCCTTTCCCAGTGAAAATTATATAAATATTCTTAAAATACATGCATCTGATAAACAGACGTGCATCAGATACAGATGCATAAGAAATCAATATATCTAAATTAGTGGTGGGCCGTTATCGGCGTTAACGTGAGACTCTTATCGGCGATAAAAAAAATATCGCCGTTAATCTATTCTCAAAGTTGGGTTGGGAGCTGGGTCTATACTACGCAAGCTATGATGACTTTCACCCTGATATTTTAGCGCGGATGTATACCTAGCCGAATTGCACTGTAGGGGGCGAGAACGAGGAAAATGTATTTTTAAGAAGCTTCCCAATGGAAACTGTAAACAGTTCATCACGACCTCTTATGTAGGCCTACAGTTCAAAATTCATGTTTAACTGAATAAACAGTTAGTAAACACAAGTACATCTTATTGAACATAGTTTATTTTCATCACCAATTATCATAGTAGAACAGCTTTCTCAAGCAGTTTGTGATGCATTTTGGAAACAGGAGATGAGCCCCTGGTCTAATGCGCCACCTGGCTTGAGAAACCCGTTCTCAAAGACTTACTTTTAGCCATTATTTGGGTAGCACACATATTCTGAATGCCTTCGGCAGAATTCAAATGAGCCATTTTAATCTAGATTAATCCAAGATTACAGTGAGATTAATCTAGATTAAAAAATTAATCTATGCCCACCACTAATCTAAATTCACTTATAAATATACTGTATGAATTAAATGAAAACATTCACTTATATATTTAGAAAACTAATCTTTCATACACATCATGAAATGTTGCATATCATGCAAGCAAATATGTTGTTCTAAGAATGTTAAATATTTGATTGCACAATGAGACAAATATGCCAAATATGATTTTTAATACACTGTAAACATGCTTTCTCAAAGTTGCACTTAAAATTAAGATGACTGGATAATATTTTACAAGAAAACACAATTTCAGTATTTCTAATTCAAAATATCATATTTAACTCGGTGTGTTATTTGCTGTTTATTTGTAACTATACATGTCCCGGAGCACAGAAGCAGTCATAAGCAGCACAGCTATATTTGTAGCAATAGACAACAATACATTGTATGGGACAAAATCATACATTTTTCTTTTAAGACAAAAATCATTAGATATTAAGATCATGTTCCATGAAGATATTTAGTAAATTTCCTACCATAAATATATCAAAACGTAATTTTTGATTAGTAATATGCATTGCTAAGAACTTCATTTGAACAACTTTAAAGATGATTTTCTCAATATTTAGATTTTTTTGCACCCTTTCAAATATTGTCCAAACCATACATCAATGGAGATATTATTTATTCAGCTTTAAAAAAACAACGTATGACTGGTTTTGTGGTTCAGGGTCACATTGACCAGCAATGTTTGAGTGAAAACTGTTTCTAGGGCAATAGTTGTTGTGCTAAAGCTCTTCCGCGGGGTAGGAGGGTAAACGAACACAAACACGCTCGTCGCGCGCTGCTCGGTTCACGGTCACAGCTATATGAGGATGTTTACAGCTCCAGACTTCAGCATTGTTAATAACATTCTGAACATTTAAACTAAGTTACACCGACTCACCATCTGCGTCTTGCCGCTGCCGCTGTTATCCACCATCCCTCCGCTCCGCTCGTCTCTTTCTGCTCGGTAACTCTCGGTGATCCGGTGCGCTCCGTTTCAGGCGAGCAGAAGCGCGAGCACCGGCGTTCAGCGCGCGACTCCCTGCAGCTGCAGCTCCGCCCGCGACGCGTCTGTCTGGCGTCTCCTCCCCGCGATGCGACGCGACGCGCACCCCCACCCCGCGCGGAATGCGTTTACAGCGCGTGCCAATCAATCACACACTCTGGTGCGTGCATGTGTGTGTGTGTGTGTGTGTTCTCAGAAAATTACTACAATAAAATAAATATTCTAATGAAGACAACAATAATTAAAAATAATAATAATAATGACATAAATAATAAAAATAAATAGAAAATGACCAGTTCTAATGTCAATATCATTCTGTAAGTGTGTTTAGTATCCAGAGAATAGAATAAAATTACTAAAACAATATTAATAGTATTAGTATAATAATAGTAATAATAAAATAAAATAATAATAGTAAAATAAATAAT
>CM049873.1:35242200-35247200 GCA_027474115.1 Schizopygopsis malacanthus | reverse complement strand
GAGACAGTGTGTCTGTGAGACAGTGTGTCTGTGAGACAGTGTGTCTGTGAGACAGTGTGTCTGTGAGACAGTGTGTGTGAGAGAGTGTGTATACGTACATACATACATACATACATACATACATATATTGCCGTTACAGCTTAAACGGAAGATAATAATACAAACTCAATAATCACAACTCTATAAAAGACAGTTTTTGTAATAAAAACGGTAAGTGTTTTATAACTGATTATTAAATTCTGTAGCACAATAATGCATATTCAAACCCTAAACATGAAGACAACGAAGTACCCGTTCACCAAACAACTGAAAGGCATCAACTCACCTCTGCCGAGGAATATCCAGAGGAACAGTCCAGCTCCGCATCACTGATGAAATCAAACAATCAGCACACGCTTCGTCTCTAATCTAACCGATTCAAACAGAACATGCTTCTTCTTCTTTACTGAATCGTACCTGTCTGAATCCAGCGAGACGAGCGAATCCTCTCCGGTCTGACTCAGAGCCGCGTAGCCCTTATTGAACTTCACCCTGCAGAGAGAGCAGAAACAGAGGAAGTGATGAGTGTGACTTTAATCGTTAATAACCGGCCAAACGAGGCCTTTACTGTATCAACGATATCACATAAAGCACATCATATACTGACTGCAGTTCTGAGCATTCATATGCAGCAGTTATCTTAGAAGCATTGATACACTATTATAGATTTTGTTAATTTATATATTATTATTAATATATGATAATTATTTAGTATATGATGTATTTTATTTTTAGATTTTCAGTTTTTTAATTTAAAAAAGTTTTTATAATTTTTTTGCTGAATATTATATTTATTTCCTTAAAATAACACTAAACTAATGCCGTCAAATGATTAATCGCATCTAAAATAAGTTATTGTTTACATAATATGTGTGTGTACTGTGTCTATTTATTATGAATATATAAATACACACACATGCATGTATATACAACTAAATAGAAAAACATGCTGTTTATATATTATTAAATATTTATACATGTAAATATTTTCAAAGTATATACTGTATGTGTATATATATATATATATATATATACACATATTAAATATATACCGTACACACACACACACACACATGTATTATGTAAACAATTGTTTTATTTTAGATGTGATTAATCATGATTAATTATTAAACAGCACTACAATAAACATTAAATTAACAAAAAAGATACATTAAGTTTTTTCAGCTAGTTGCTATAGCAACATTTCTCATTTTCATTTAGTTTAGCTTGATTTACTAAAATAACTAAAACTGAAATAATTAATAAACATTATATAGACATAGAATAAAAATAACAAAAACACAGCACTCTTTCAAATTTTAACATTTTTTAAATTTTATTAAAATTAATTCAACATAAAAAAAAAAAAATTTGTTCTTTTAACAATTTCATTTTAACTGAGTTTTATTTTTTAAGTTTAACTTATTTTAGTAAATTAAACTAAATGAAAACGACAATTTCTCTCTCTCTCACACACACAGACACACACACACACTCTCTCTCTCTCTCTCTCTTTCTCTCACACACACACACACAGACAGACACACACTCTCTCTCTCTCTCTTTCTCTCTCTCACTCTCACACACACACACACACACACACACACACACAGAGACACACACACACACACACACACACACACACACAGAGACACACACACACACACACACACACACACACACACACACAGAGACACACACACACACACACACACACACACTCTCTCTCACACACACACACACACACACTATCTCTCTCTCTAACACACACACTCTCTCTCTCTCTCTCTCTCTCTCTCACACACACATACTCTCTCTCTCACACACACGCTCTCTCTCTCTCTCTCTCTCTCTCTCTCACACACTCTCTCTCTCTCTCTCTCACACACACACACACACACACACACACACACACACACACACACACACTCTCTCTCTCTCTCTCTCACACACACACTCTCTCTCTCTCTCTCTCTCTCTCTCTCTCTCTCACACACACACACACACACTCACGTCTTTGGCTTCTCTGAACCCAGTCCTCTCTTCTGCAGAGCTCGTCTCGCTGTGTCTCGGTGCTTCTCTGTAAACACAGTCTCTATATTAATACACGCAGGTTATGATATAAACACGTCTGCATACTCTCAGTACTTACGGAGCGCGGTGTGGAAAGAAGGAGCTTTGGACATGATGTACGGGCCTCTCTTCTCCAGCGCGTGTGTTTGCTCAGCACTCTAATGATTAAACATGTCAGTTACACTGATTTCATTCATCCGCATTGAGACAAATAAACAGGCCATTTCATATCATAAGTTACCGTATTTTTCTTATAATGACTATGTTATCTTAACCTGGTATAATGTCTCACACACCATGTATTTGTATTATGTTTTATATTCTGTGCATCAACAAAAACAACAAAAAAATCTATTTATAATAGTGTGTGTGATTTAATTATTATTTGATGTAGCATGCATGCTTTTTGGTGCACATTACATTCAAGGTTCATACACATTTTCCATTTATCAAAATTCCAAACATCTCAGTAGAGACATTTAATATTATATTACCGTATATATTTAACATAAACGGTTCATTCAGAACTATTTTCAGCTTTGGTATATAGTACAGTCATCTGTAAATATTTTTATTTTTTAAATTCTTGGGGTGATTGAAACATACAAGTGAACATACAGAGACGCTAAAACAAAACAAAAAACAGACTTTTGCACGCACACGAGAAACGTTTTTGTGCCCTCTAAAAACTATTCATACATGCATGGGAATGTTTTTGAATGCTGACACAATTTCTAGTTTTATATAACCTATCTCGTTTGTGCATCACTGCCATCTTGCAATGAATAAAGCGAGAGAATGGATGAATGTGATTTAATAGAGATCTACCTGCTCATAATGTGTCTTTCCTTATGATAGTACGTCTAATATAATGTCTGATTTATCACATGCTCTGCAGCAGAAGAAAAATGATGACATGAAATGGACTGATGGCATAATACAGCTGTGAGCATTGTCCTATCGGCCAAGTTCACGGGTTGATAAAAAAGACTGGTTTTGTAAAAAACTGGCGTATGGCAGTATGTCATATTTCAAGGCCTCAGGTCTCTGTGGAGGCCGAGAAACCCTGTGTTGACGGCGTAAGAGGTGGCTCAGTGTGCATGGTCCTATATGCAAAGTCTAATAGTTTCTTGTGTGCACATAAAAGACTGTATATTACTTATTTTTGCAAAAGTCCTTGAGGCTTTGTAATGAGAATGAGCTTTATTGGCCTCGAGGAATTGGTTATAGTGACAGAAGCTCCACAGTGTTCCTGTGGCTCAGTGGTAGAGCATTGCGTTAGCAGCACAAAGGTTGTGGGTTTGATTCCCAGACAAATATATGTATAGCCTGAATGCACTGTAAGTCGCTTTGGATAAAAGTGTCTGCTAAATGCATAAATGTAAATGTTACCTGCTGAAGATACTTGTCTTCTAATGATTGTGGTCACTACTGTAAACAGGGAAATGCTAAATAAATCCATACTCTGCTTTCATTTTTACATACGTTTCCAAAGAACCTTGAATGAAAGCCAATTCCCTTGTTAGTGAAACTTATTTGGTACTAAACTTGAATTCTGATATCATATCTCACGTGCTCATGATCCCATCTAAATTAATTCAATGCACATTCAGCGCTCGTGCAATTAGAAATCTATATAAATTATCATTCAGAGACACTGTTCAAACATAAGACTTGACTGAAATCTCCACAAAAGACCGATGACAGGACACAAAGCAGAGCTTTCCCGTGGGACATGTCCCTTCCTGAATACACGATCTTCATTTAAACGAGCGATGTACGTGTTTTATGATTATTAATGGAGTTTAGTGACACAACAGACGGTCAGACGGAGATATAATCACCTTCATCGCGGCTGAAGACTCTGGCTCGGACAGAAGAGTGTACTGCTCTCGGCTCTCCATCATGTCGGGGTCTCAGAATGAGAGTTTAAATGAGAAATCATGTCTTAAATCACTCTGTCGACGCTCATGCTAAGAGCTTCGGGACACTGAGGTAAACAGTTTCTTCTTCGCCTGTCGTGTTTCAGCGCATTCTGCGCGCTGCTGCCGCTCTCAGGCGCTCCGGCGCCACTGCAGCCTTCAATTACACCAACTCTCTCAGAGATACTATTATATATGTATATACTTTACTAATATTTTGAATCATTCAATTTTAGTTTAACTCTATGTAGGCTACTAAAATACCTAAAGGTTAAATAAAAATTTATAAAAAATTAATATATACAAAAAAAAACTGCATTTTCATAAAAAAAATTTGTCAATGTTTTAATTTTATTTTTTGTCATTTTTATTAGTTGTTTGTTTTATGTCGATATTTTTTTAATTAATTTTTATTTCAGTTTTAGTTATGTTATTACACCTGGTTTTATGGGAAACTGATCAAAATTAAGTGAGTTTATGATTAAAACAAGAACAAATATCTGCCGGTTGGTTTACAAAAATACTTAATAAAAAAAAAAACTTGATTTAATTAAATATATGAAGAGTTTATTTGCAAAAACAGACAAATAATGTTTTACTGTGTTAGTTAACTGTATTTTTTATTTTGTTCCTAATCAAAATAACCCATCCGCAGTTTGATTGAGATTAACTGGAGTGGACAATGATATATGATATATTTTGTGTGTGTATATAAATATATATTTATAATCATTTAGCAGAAATAAATATATTTACACACCCACAGAGACAGACCACACACACTCACGCACACACACACACACGCAGTCACTCACGCACGCGTACACACACACACACACGCAGTCACTCACGCGCGCGTACACACACACACACACACACACTCGCGCGCGTACACACACACACTCGCGCGCACACACTCGCGCGCGCACACACGCACAGTCACGCACACACACGCACGCACACACA
>CM049873.1:35234700-35237200 GCA_027474115.1 Schizopygopsis malacanthus | reverse complement strand
AACCGCCGCTGAAATCATCCCGCTGCCGCTGTGATCGCCGAGGAACCGGAAAACTACGATCGACTCCAAACAGGACACGGCGCGCACTGATGACGCAAGACGCACAGCGGGATGACGCACGAGGAAGAGGACGGGCTTTTTTCTTCATACGTCTATTTTATTTTCTGTGTTAATGTTCTCCTGAAGATGATTGTATGTGTTCATTCAACTTCTTTAATTATTTTTGTAAAAAAAAAAAGTAATGCTTGAAAGAACATATTTCATTATGTTTTCTTTTGATATAAAATGTGTATTTATTTTACGAATGTGTCTAAAGATTGAACTCAAAGGCGTCTAAAACATTTAATATTTTTACGAGTTATTGATTTTTGTATCATTGATATGTTCTGTTGATTTGTGTAGCTCGTTTAATTCATGTCATGTTGTCCATTTGCTTCTATTAATTCTTAAATGTTGTAATATTTCAATTTTTGATAACAAATATTATTATTATTATTTAACATAAAAGGTCAAATTGAGTAAAATGCAAGAAAAATGTCAAACTAATTCAGTAATAGGGGATTTTCTCATATTTTCTGAAGCTGCACATAATTTAATGCATCGGGTTTGAATTTAAAACATCTCCTTATGAGGGCGATATTTACCTAAATAAAGTTTTCTTAAAGTAAAAGTATCCTTTAGAATAATATAGACAGTGGTATTACATTTATGAAGTGAAATAAAACACACAACACTTGTTTATCAACTTCACAGACATGTGAAAAAATAATGACATAAATAATTTCTGAGAAGATTCATGAAATAAGGAAGCTGGAATCTGACCTCGCTTTCATAAATCGGTGTTTGAAGATATATTTCTGCTCTTTCGAGTAAGAAACAGTTGTTGTTCTTCCAGCGCTGGGTGGCAGCAGAAGCTCGGGAGCGCGCCGGGGAGTGACGTCATCACGCAACGCCGGGGAGTGACGTCATCACGCAGCCGCACGTTTACACGAGACTGAGTAATACTCACTTTATTCCTGTAATCCTCCCGATAGCATAATTAAACACCTTCAAACCAGTCACGAGAGATTGAATTGAATATTTCTACATTATATCCAGTGCATTATCTACAGTAAGCATAAAGTACAAGACCACAGTCACATAAACCAGAAAAACTATGCATTCATTAATGAATGATTAGGGTTATTAAAGTTAACTACAACTAAAACTTTATGATTTTGTTTTAACTAGTTTATAAGGGAAAAGGCAACATTTCTAATTGTTCTAATTGTAAAATTTTCATCGTACTAAAATAAACTAAATTAGTATTTCAGTTTTAGTTTAATTAGTTAATAAAAAACACATATTTACCAAAATAACAAATATTAAAAGAGCACACAACACAAGTACTAAAACCTGTAACTAACATTTAATTAAATATAATAAGATAAAATAAATACAACTACTTTGTGTTTATTGATTTAATATTATTATTATTACTACTAATATTTTTTTATTTTTTTCTATTTTTTTATTTCTATTTTACATATGGTTTCTTTTTTGTTTCAGTTATTATTATTTGTTTTTCCTGTTAATATAAATGCCTATAAATAAAGTAAATTAGTTATCGTTAACTACAACTTAAAAAAAAATACTTCAAATAAAATAAATGTTTTTATAGGAAAAAGGTCTTATTTTAATTTAGTTCACTTGTAATATAATGTAAATAAACAACAAACTAAAAGTAAAATTAATAACAAAAACTATATAAATGTATAAAAAAAAAAAAAAACTAATAGAAATGACAATTACTAAACATCATCCAACATTAAAACACAGAAATAAACACATTGTTTTAGATAACACTCTTAAATATGAAGGCTCTTCCAGAAGAACATCTCTTTATTACCGCTTTTATCCAAAGCCACTTACAAATAAGAACAAGTCACTCAAATTATTATATACACACATTTAAGAAGATAAAGAAATGAAATAAAAATAACAAAAACAACATTTCAAAACTGAACATTTAACGTTAAATGAAAGCAAAAAATAACAAGTCCAAATATGAAATGAAGAAAAGGTATGAGTATAATATGAGTTTTTATAATCTGATCGTTAAGGAGTCATTTCTATGCATCGTGAAGCACCTTTATTTCGAGTGTAGCTCTCCGTGATATTAAAATAACTGCGCATGAGTCCAAACGGACTGTTTTTGTCTTCATAATCATTGATGAATAACTTGTTCTGCCCCTGAAACCATCGATATCTCCTTCATTCATACGCGTGAGGCCTTAAAGCTCAGGTCTGAGATATAACAGCACAACGCTTTGAATCATTCAGATCATTAGCTGAAAACACAAATGTTCTTCGGCTTGTGTGAGGAAATACCATTCCTTCATTGTGCTGAATGATTTTAGGTCATTAGCGCTTTCAAATATTCCTACAATTATCTCCGATTTCCTCCTGTGTCCCGGCTCTCAGGCATTAATCAGAGCTTGTTTGATGTGTGTAATCCGCT
>CM049873.1:35212200-35227200 GCA_027474115.1 Schizopygopsis malacanthus | reverse complement strand
TTTCATTAGAATATAAAAAAATTATTGGAAAATGGACTGATGGTGCTCTTTCACATGCTGCAATTTAATTTATCTAAATGAAAGATTCGAAACAAGAAAGCAGATTTAAATATTAAACAATACAAATAATAAACGTAAATAAATAGATTCGGTCCCAAACCTAAATATATGTTATTAATCATGCTTTTATGATCTTTAATGCTTTTTCAAAGATGCGTTTACAGTATAAAAGTGTTGAATGAAGATGAAATTATTTGATCATTCTTCTTTTCCAGTACAAACACCGAAACATTTTTAAATAAAGATGCGTTTATAATACTCGGAAAGGAAAATTGCATGAGATATTAAGACTTGTTTTGTGAAAACTCAAGACCTTTTTGGCCAAACATTTAAGAATCATGTCAATAAATGTTTGTTTTGTGGTGCAACATAGAAACTTCACCATAATCTGTGATTCTGAATGAATTCAACATTAGTTTTCATTATTAATTATGATGCAAGTCAAACAGAACATTGAGAATTGATTGGAAAAGTTGCCAGGAATTTGATTTGAAATTGATTTTAATGTAGATTTGAACAAAATAATATAAAGCGTCCATGAGGACCAAAGACCATGTGATGTTTACTGGAAATGCTCTGCCTGTCACCAAACGTTTTTCTACTTCTTAAGATGGAAATTGCTTTCCCCCCCCCACAAACATTCTGCCAGACAAGATGTTTGCTTTTGCAGAAGATTATTGATGTCAGAGATGCAATGGAGCATTATGATGGTGACATGATGTTAAAGAAGTCATGCATGTTAGTCCAGTCTGCAGGTTAAGCTCATCACGGTGAATGTAATGAAATCAAAAGACATTAATCAGGATCCGGCGCTGTAATACGACGTGCCGCTCTATTGGAACGCATGAAAGCGCTTGAACTGGTCACAGGAGAGCTGCACACGGTTAAAACCAAAGGCAAAGGCTTTATTAGCACTGAAGCTCTGGAGAACTGTCAGTCTGCTTGAGCGGCATGCTGCTGCGTTTGCTTTTGCTGAGGTAAGACACAATACAATGAAAGCAGAAAACACTCCTATCTCAAACTGCATCTTAACAAGGTTTTTACCGGCTCTCTAATAAAACAACACCACATCGTTCCAGAAGCACCAGACATGTTGAAGCATCACTTCGACATCCATCTGAGATGTTTGCATGCTTCTCGATCAGTTCCACATGTTTCCAAAGAGAAAGAGATTGGTCTCGGAGAACCGGTAGCATCAGTAGTTTTATTCATAGAAATAATATGCATGGATTGATTGCCTTTAAATTTGACCTGTTATATTGTTTTAAATTACATTTCTGCATTTGGCATGTGCTTTTATCCATATTTTATTCATCTTTTATTTTATTGGTTCATGCATTCCCTGGAAATGCATGTCTGATTATATCAGAGTCGCTGAATTAAATTAGTGATGTTGCATGCTCAAATCCAGACTGTGATGTGCATGCTTATTTGAGGGTTGGTTATAAACTAACATTTCTTAACATGATCTTTATCAGCTCTCTAATAAAAGCATCTTATGAAGCGGTTATGATGCATCTGAGATGTTTGCATGCTTCTGGACCAGATTTCACGGAAGAAAAAGCAGTTTTAGGACAGAAACCAGGCTCCACTTTAAAACCTGCTGGTCTCTGCAGTATTCTAGTCATACATGCATATTGATTGCATTACATTTTACTTGTTATATATTTAAATAATGCTTAAATTGCCTTTACACTACATTTATGCATTAAGTAAATGAATGCATTTATCCAACCGAGTTCCAGTTTTTAGTCCGCTCATGCATCGAAGACACGGAAATAAACTAATGATGCTGCATGCTCATAATCAAGATTGAAACTCAAATCCAGACTGGGATGTTCATGGTTTATTTGTGTGTTGGTTATGAGCCGGGTCAGCTCTCAAACTCATCTTAACACGATCTTTATCAGCTCTCTAATAAAACATCTTTCCAGCAGCTCGAGCCATTATGAAGCATCTGATATCATCTCCATCTCACTTGCATGTCCATGTGAGACGTTTGCATGGATCTGGACCGGTTTCCACCAAAGAATGTGGTTCTGGGTCAGAAAATCGGCTCCACACTAAAACCAGTAGTTTTAGACATAAACACAAATACTTTTGTAGTTTAAATTAGATTTATGCATTTAGCAAACCAACAGCGTTCCAGTTTTTTAATCAGTTCATGCATTTGCAGGGAATGCTCGTCTGATTATATCTCAATAATTTAATTGCATGCTCAAAACCTGGATTTAGACTCCTAAATCAAGACTGGGATGTGCATGTTTAAACTCCATCTTAACATGACCTTTATCAGCTCTCGAACTAAACAACACCGTATCTTTCCAGCAGAACAATCTTTTATGAAGCATCTGAAATCATCTCATCTGACTTTGAAGCCCATCTGAGACGTTTGCATTGACGTGGGCTGCGTTTCCCGAAAGCATCGTAAGCCTAAGTTGATTATAGCTAGTTTCAATGGGTCTACGATGTACTTAAGCTTACGATGCTTTCGGGAAACGCAGCCTTGGACCGGTTTCCACCCAAAAATGTGGTTCTGGGTCAGAAAGCTGGCTCCACATTAAAACCTGAACCAGTAGTTTTAGTCATAAATACAAATACTTTTACAAGTCGTATTTTTAAGTGATGTTTAAATTGCACTCATGTGCATTTAGCAAATGTATGCATTTTTCCAACAGCGTTCCAGTTTTTTAAATCAGTTCATGCATTTCCAGGAAATGCTCGTTTGATTATATCTCAGAATTGAATTGCATGCTCAAAACCTGGATTTAAACTCTTAAATCAAGACTGCAAGTGATGTGCATGTGTATTTATAAGTCTTATCGTTCAGCTTTCAGGTCAGTCAGGCTGTTTTTAAGAGTTTCGATCATCTGTAATGATCCTCAGAGACAGACTCTCTTCGCCTGCGGCTCGGTCAGAGTCTCAGCCGAGTCTACAGATCGTTTCTCCGCCGTCTGTGAAGCTTCTCCTCCGTTCCTCTCGTCCCACAAGCCGTTCTCCGGAGGCTGGTAGCCCGGTTCCAGCGGGTCCAGCGGGTCTTTGGAGAGCAGGATGCTGATGGCCGGAAGCGTCCGGTGGACGGTCACCTCCGAATCGCCTCCCTCTTGGCTCTCCCAGACCTCTCGCAGACCCTTGTACTGCAGCTTGGTCATCTGATGGAGGCCGCCGAGCTTTCGCTTCATGATCTCGGCGCACGTGATGGTTTTGGTCACGGCTCGTCCGGACCCGGTGAACACGACCTGCCTCAGTCCGGTTTGACCGTCGCTCTGCATGCGTGTCATTGCGAAACCCATGAGATTTCGAATCTTGCTGCCCTCCTTCACCCTCATCTCCAGCACACCTGCCGGCAGGCCGGGGAACGGACACGTGCTTTCCTCTTCGATCCGACACACTTTCTTAAACCCGCCTGCGTGAGTCTGTTTAAGCAAAGGCGACGAGGCGGAGGCGTTTGCAGTCTGACCCGAAACGGATAGACGGGCGTCCGGATCGATGCTGAGCTCCATGGGTAGTGATTTTAAATCATCCTAAATGCTCAAATTGCATGCAATTCCCTGAAATCATCTGTGATTAGTGTCCTGCACTTGAACCAGAAGGACACGGAAACATAACTCATGACTTGGATTTATAAACAGATGAAATTAACTGAAAAACGTCTTGCTTGACATTACCCACGTGTCCTTTTAAAAGCAGCATCCAACTTTTTTCTCCTAGATCTGAACTTCTGTAAATGAAGTGGCGATTCCTCCGAGGTGTTTTGGGCACACTTACTTCAGCGGGAGGATCCGGTTAAAGATCCAGCTCTTGTCTCGGGTTCCTCCGTTCTCTCCGGTTGTCCTTTGCACTTTGCGGATGTAGTCTTTGGAGTGCATCTTCCTATCTTTCACTGTCCTCTTCTGCTTCTCGTCTTCCTCCACGTGCCAGCGGAGCTGGAATCTGTCTGTTTCTCACCCGGCACTCGTACTGCCTCGTAAATGCTGGTGGGGGGGATGAATGAGAGAGAGAGAGAGAGAGAGAGAGAGAGAGAGAGAGAGAGAGAGAGAGAGAGAGAGAGAGAGAGAGAGGGGGTAAGCCTTCTTAAAGCAACAGTAACCTCAAATCCCAAATTAACAATATTATTAAACAAACACTTGTATCTTTTAACAAGGGAAATACTTTAATCTTTTGAAAATAAGAAGTTGTACTGTGTTAAATCACAAATACACCCCCCTCCTCCTGAAAGACATCCACTGAAGTACACTTATTTCATCTTCAATTTAGTTTCTGATCTCAATGATATCTATTGACATGTCTAAAAGAATAGAAAAGGTTCATGCGTATTTTAACAAATAAAATATATGTAAATAGTTGATTATATTCATATATATATACAGAGAGAGAGAGAGAGAGAGAGAGAGAGAGAGAGAGAGAGAGAGAGAGAGAGAGAGAGAGAGAGAGAGAGAGAGAGAGAGAGAGAGAGAGGGAGAGAGGAGAGAGAGAGAAGAGAGAGAGAGAGAGAGAGAGAGAGAGAGAGAGAGAGGGGAGAGAGAGAGAGAGAGAGAGAGAGAGAGAGAGAGAGAGAGAGAGAGAGAGGAGAGAGAGAGAGAGAGAGAGAGAGAGAGAGAGATAACATGCACAGTAATACAAATATATTTATATTAAATAGAAAATGTATTCAAATCATGTGTGTGTGCGGGGGACTATTATTTTTATATAGAAAATATACTTTTAATAGAAAACATTTTAAATCATATGTGTGTGTGTACATGTATTTTCTACGAAAAGTGTCACTATTTTGTGAATGTTTAAAACTTAAAAACACACACACACACACACACACACACACACACACACACACACACACACACACACACACACACACACACACACACACACACACACACTTACACACACTTACACACACACACACACACACACACACACACACACACACACACACACACACACAAAATCAATTTTGTATTAAATCTATATTTATTTATATTATTGTACATGTTACTTTTCTCTCTATCTCTCTTTATATGATTTTTATTCATTAATATATTTTATTTTAAAAGTCCCATAATTTTGTGCACATTATTTATAAATAAATTGTTGGAAACTTGTCAAATACTGGTCAATAAATAAACACACACGCTTTCACACACACACATTTGATTTGTATATATTCATGTACTTTTTATTATTGTGCTTGTTATTTCTCTCTCTCTGTATGTATGCATATATATATATACACTCACCGGCCACTTTATTAGGTACACCTGTTCAATTGCTTGGTGACACAAACTGCTAATCAGCCAATCACATGGCAGCAACTCAATACATTTAGGCATCTAGATGTGGTGAAGATGACTTGCTGAAGTTCAAACCGAGCATCAGAACGGGGAAGAAAGAGGATTTAAGTGATTCTGAACGAGGAATGGTTGTTGGTGTCAGACGGACTGGTCTGAGTATTTCAGAAACTGCTGATCTACTGGGATTTTCACACACAACCATCTCTAGAGTTTACAGAGAATGGTCTGAAAAAGAGAAAATATCCAGTGAGCGGCAGTTGTGTGGATGAAAACGTCTTGTTGAGTTGTGTGGATGAGGTCAAATGAGGAGAATTGTTGACAGACTGGTTAGAGATGATAGAAAGACAGAGGAGAATGGACTCAAATAACCACTCGACTTACAACCAAGGTTAGAGATCTGCAGAGAAAGACAACATTAACTCAAATAACCACTCGAACACACAACACATCGAACCCTGAAGCAGATGGACAGAATACCATCTCTGCAGCAGAAGACCACACCGGGTGCCGCTCCGGTCAACCCTGATAAGAACAGCACACGGAGGATACAATCCAGCAGCAGAAGACCACACCGGGTGCCGCTCCGGTCACACAGACTCAACAAAACTGGACAATAGAAGATTGGAAAAACGTGATGAGTCTCGATTTCTGATCTGAAACATTCAGATGTAGGGTCAGAGTAGAAGATTGGAAAAACATGATGCGTCTGTATTTCTGTTGCAACATTCAGATGTAGGGTCATGGAGTTTGGTGTAAAGAACATGAAAGCATGGATCATCCTGTCCTCAACGGTTCAACGGTTCAGGTGCTGGTGGTGGTGGTGTGTAATGGTGTGGGGGGTATTTTCTTGGCATTTTCTTGGGCCTCTTAGTACACTTTGAGCATCGTTTAAAGACTTTAGTCTACCAATTGAGTATTGTCTCTGACCATGTTTATCCCTTTATGACGCCACAGCGTACCTGAGTACCATCTTCTGTTGCTGACTTCCATGTCCATCCCTTTATGGATAATGCACTACAGTGTACCATCTTCTGAAGCTGTACTTCCAGCATCTCAGGATAATGCTGGTTTCTTGAACCGTCACAAAGACAATGAGTTCAAATTTACTCAAATGACCTCCACAGGTTTCTTGAGATCTCAATCCAATAGACAATGAGTTCACTTTACTCAAATGGGATGTGGTGGAACGAGAGATTCCATCATGTCCCCAGATCTCAATCCAATAGAGCAGCCGACAAATTTGGGATGTGGTGGAAGAGAGATTCTGCAGCAACTGTGTGATGCTATCATGACAAATCTGCAGACCAAAATATCAGCGTGACGCTAATCATGTTTCCACACACCTATGTTGAACCAAAATATCAGAGCCACGAAGAATTAAAGTTTCCAGTTCTGACAGACAAAAGGGGTCTTGTTGTATCTAACGAAGAATACCTAAGACAAGATGTACTGAATAAAGACAAAAGGGGTCCAACCGTGTGTGTATATATAAATGTTTTCAATGGTGTACCTATCATAAAGTGGCCAGTGTGTGTATATATACATGTTTTCAATGCACATCAATTTGTTTAAACTTGTTCCAGCATGATCTCATATATTTATATATAAATCATGCTATGTTGAAAGTCCCACATAAAGTGATACTCGTGATAAACTCTGGTCCAGCAGCTGTAAAGCAACTTCGCTGAAAAACGAAGCGTTTAAAGGACAGCAGCTGCTAAAGCAACTTTGCTGAGGAACGCTGACGTTTAAAGGACGTCCGATAAAGCACAGAACTGGAGGAACAGAGCCGCTCGGGCTCAGACAGACGCAGGTGAATGAAATGAGCTGAAACCCCTTCACAGGGCGGAGGAAAGAAAGTCAGACTGCTAAATGTGCTGCGGTGGCCTTTAGACAGCGCAGGTCGACATGAAATGGCTAGCTCACCATTTGAAACCCCTAATGTGATGTTAGGGCGGAGGAAAGAAAGTCCGACTGCTAAATGTGCTGCGGTGGCCTTTAGCCCTCGACATGCATTCGAGTATCTGGGACGTTCATAGACGTCTCTTCACTCGAGGATAAAATGCTAAACGGATTTTTATCACCTGCACACATGAGTTATTTGGCAACATCTATCCCTTTCTATCCCACCATTTAATTAACCTATGATCTTAACTTGATTTTTCCTTCTGGGGGAAAGCACTTTGAATCACTATTGTCCATGACATGCACATTAATACATTTTGCAGGCGCTTTTATACAAATTATCATTCATTTTTATGAGTTAATGCATTCCCTGGGAATCGAACCCATGACCTCGGTGTTGCCAGCGCTGTGAAGCTACAGGAATGGCTTAAAAACACTATGAAATATGCGTAATAAAACAAAGTTCTGATTGGATGAGCTTTATATTAACCCTGCAATTAGTCGAACACATTTGTTTTCATGTTTGTACTCCGAAGTAAACTTCAGCGCATGCACTTTCGACTCGATATAAAGGAATAAAAAGGGTAATTGCAATTTAATTATCTCATAATTCTGATTCATAATTCTGATAATTCTCATAACTTCTTTCCTTGCTATGCTGAGTTCACTATATCTCACAATTTGCTGATTTTTTCTTAGACTCGAGGAAAAAAAGTCAAAACTGTAAAATAAAAAGTATTATTTACTATTATTATTTTTTATTCTGTGGCAGAAACAAGCCACCCCCCCCCCCCCCCCCCCAAAAATAAAAAATAATTATACCTTGGTAAGTACAAATTTTGACTTTAAAAGCCATAATTATGATATAGATAAAAAAGTCAAAATTATGACATATGAAGTTATAATCATAACTTTAAAATGAGTGACATACTAATTTATGACAAACTAATTGAAAAAGTTATGGCATACTAAATTACATCCTAATTACCATATAATATATATAACCATAATCGAGATTATGAGATAAAAAGGCAAAAAAAAATTAAATACAAACCTAATTTAGTTTTTTTAATGAAAATTATGATTTAGTATGTCAATTTTGACATTTAAATTCATAATTATGACTTTATATGAAAATGTTAGACTTAGTATTTCATAATTAGCCTAATACATTCGTTTGTCAATTTCTAATTGGTATAATCATAATTTAAAATTTGATCTCATAATTATGTCTTAGCATGTTAATTTGGACTTGTATGTCATAATTATGACTTCTTGTCATCTAGTGTCATAATTGTTGACATGTAAAGTCATAATTGAGATGAAAAGTTGAAATGATGTCGAAATTATTACTAAATTGAAATAAATGTTAAAAGTCAAAGTTTAGAGTGACAACGGCAAGTCATAATTTAGACTTTAAAATCAGAAGGTCGAAATTATGATATATTAGCTTATATGAAATCAAGTTGAATTTATGATATTAATAATTTATGACAAAATAAAATGACTATTTATATCTTAAGTTAAATATCTTAATGTTTATATCCTATAATTCTGACTTGGTAAGTCATAATGTTGACTCATAATTTTTAAAATCACAATCATGATATTTTTTCTTGCATGGCATATATAGACATGACACTGACAGGATGAGGATTCACGTCTTCTCGTTAAAGTAACGAGCTCAGCTTTGCTCACAGTCCTGATGTTCCTCCTCGCTCTAGCGTATACTTCCTCTGAGCGCTGAGTTATCTCTGTGTGCGCTGTCACTTAAACAGATGATCAGCTGAGACAGAACCAACGAGAACGTCCCGTTCTCAGGAGGAGAAACCATTCAGCTCTGTGATTAATGACACGCTGAGAAACAAGATTCAAGACATGCACGGGGAGCAGAATTCTCCTTTTTGACTTGATATCAAGGAATAAAAAAGGTAACTGCAACCGCTCACAATTATGAATTTATATCTTGCGATTTTGTTCTTGCATTTATGAGAAGAGAAGTATTAATTGTAAACAACAAACTCACAATTGCAAGGAAAAAAGTCAGAATGGTCAAATAAAATGTCACAATTACCTTTTTTATTTTTATTTTTTAGTTTGTTGCAGAAACAAGCTTCCAAAACAATCATGCTTTGATAAGTCGAAATTTTGAATTTAAAAGTAATAACTGTGATATAAATAATACATTATTATGTCATAACTAATGAATAATGAGATAAAAAGTCTAAATTGTTTATAATATACATAAAATATCATTATTATGAGATAAAGTCAAAATTACGAGATAAAAAGTTAAATTGATGACATAAAAACGCAAAATAAATACTATCATAATTTATATATGTAATGTCAATTTTGCCTTTTAAAGTAAAAAATTTTATTTAGTATGTCATAATTATGACTTAGTATGTCAATTAGTGTTTCTTAATTTTGACATTAAAAGTCATAATTGTGATATAATTAATAAATTGTTAAAATTTATGAATAAATGACAAAGTCATATGAGATAAAAAAAAAAAAAAATGTATACAAATTATTATTGAGATAAAGTCGTATTTACGAGATAATAAGGCAAAAAAAAAAGATCATAATTTATATTTTTAATGTCAACTTTGCCTTTTAAAGTAAAAAATGTAATTTAGTATGTCATAATTCTGACTTGGTACATCATATTTTAGATTTTTAATCTAATAATTATGTCTTAGTACGTCATTTAGTGTTTCGTAATTTTGACATTAAAAGTCATAATTGAGATATAATTAATAAATTGTCAAAATTAATGAATAATGAGTCATATGAGATGAAAAAATTCAAAATTATTTATCAAATATCATTATTGAGATAAAGTCGAAATTACAAGATAAAAAGTAAAATTTAGGAGATAAAAAGGCAAAAAATGTTATCATAATTTATTTTTTTTATGTCAGTTTTGCCTTTTAAAGTATTTTTTTTTTTTAGTATGCCATAATTATGACTTTGTACATCATATTTTCAACTTAAATAATTATGACTTATGTCAATTAGTGTTTCGTAACCTAAAAGTCATAATTATGACTTATTAAAACATTTTTTTCTCACAAGGCATAAATGGGCTTCCAAAAAAAACAAAAACCATGCATTGGAAAGTCATTTAAAAATGAAATCAGCATTTTAGTCTCGTTTACAGCAATCCATCCTGAAACAAGATTCAAACCAGGGTCAGAAATTAACTTTTCCATTAAGTTGCAATATGTATTTCCAGGGATATTTTCTAGATCATTTTTAATAATTACCTTATTAAATGTAGTGTCTATGATGCCAAACAAATGTAGCCAATTACTTTAATTAAAATACTTTAAGCTGTTACCAATACTATTTAAAATTATATATAAATTATAAATGTTAACACAGATATTAATTTCAGAGTAAGTCTGCAATATTATGGCAAAAAACATTATTGTTGATTACTGCTCGTGATATTGTAATATGATTATTAATGTAATTTAAGAGAAAACATAACATCATATTGAGTCCATGACATTAGTTTAGTCCAGTGCAAGTTATGCAAAAAACCCTGTTATAATCACTGCATCTTCTTAATTAGTCTCTTATTTGCATCATATATGCACTTTGTTGTTTATGGTGAGACTTCTGATTGGCCATTGCGTTCCTAAGCTCAACAGAGCCGTGTGTGATTGGTTTAAAGGCTCAACGCTGCAAAAACAAAGCAATCTGATGCAACAGGCAAAGATCGAATGACACGAATATCTTGAATTTGTGAGGCATTTTTGATCATTTTGGTGCCACAAGCTCCTGTTAATTTCTGTTCTCTTCATCTTTAACAGGCTGGACGTCCACGACACGACAGCCTTTCAGTCTCACAATTACTGATGAACAATCATTGCATGTTTCTGCCTCTCATCTCACAGAAACAATTTGCTTCTCGCTTGGGTTAAATCTGTTTTTAAATATGATAAACTCTTCATTGAACATGACGCTGCACACAGCAGGAGACGCCGCAACAAATGCCTCCACTTACTCACTGTGTGTGTGTGTGTGTGTGTGTGTGTGTGTGTGTGTGTGTGTGTGTGTGTGTGAGTGTGGGGTGAAATGATCGTTTGGCTGTTTGGGTGAAATTACCCTCATCACTCATAAGGAGATACACAGCTGCCTGCGGGAGAGAGAGAGAGAGAGAGAGAGAGAGAGAGAGAGAGAGCGAGAGAGAGAGAGAGAGACAGAGAGAGAGAGAGAGAGAGAGAGAGAGGGAGACAGAGAGAGACAGAGAGAGAGTAAGAGAGAGAGAGAGAGAGGGAGAGAGAGAGGGGAGAGAGAGAGAGAGAGAGAGAGAGAGAGAGGGAGAGAGAGAAGAAGAGAGAGGAGAGAGGGAGACAGAGAGAGAGAGAGAGAGAGAGAGAGAGAGAGAGAGAGAGAAGAGAGAGAGAGAGGACAGAGAGAGAGAGAGGACAGAGAGAGAGAGAGAGAGAGAGAGAGAGAGAGAGAGAGGGGGTTAAAAAGACAAAATTTGTGTTAAAAAGACATGACGGGGATCAAATAGACATTAGGCAAGTGAGAGCTGAACAATATATTCCTTCTGATCATTAAACTGATATTCTGAGATCAACATTAATTCCTAAGCACTTAACCAATCTACTGTCCCTGTATAATCATATGCACACATTCATGTGATAAGAATTATGATATTTACTAAAACCATTGTGTTTTTTTTTTAGGCAAGTCAGTTCAGTCTCGCTTGAACAGGATCACCTTTAAAAATCATTCAAATCATCAGAGTTACTATAGTGAACTGAGGCTATTAACATGTTTTTGTTAATTGAAATAAAGCGGAAATAAAATAAAAAGTTTAAATGGAGAACTTAAAATAAAAATTATAATGGTGTTATAATCAGTTTGGTCAGTTTAAGTTGAAGCACTACTTCTAGCATACTGTTTTCTTCTTTAGAGTATTAAAACATTAACTGAATCAACACTGAATTTGAACTGAATCAACATTAAACTGAACTGAATCAATATTAAACTGAACTGAATCAATATTAAACTGAACTGAATCAACACTGAACTGAACTGAATCAACACTGAACTGAACTGAATCAACAATAAAATGACCCGAATCAACACTGAACTGAACTGAATCAACATTAAACGGAACTGAATCAACACTGAATTGAACTGAATCAACATTAAACTGAACTGAATCAACACTGAATTTGAACTGAATCAACATTAAACTGAACTGAATCAACACTGAATTGAACTGAATTAACATTAAACTATACTGAATCAACACTGAATTGAACTGAATCAACATTAAACTATACTGAATCAACAATGATCTGCCTGGATAAACATTAAACTGAACTGAATCAACATTAAACTGAACTGAATCAACATTAAACTGAACTGAATCAACATTAAACTGAACTGAATCAACATTAAACTGATATGAATCAACATTAAACTGAACTGAATCAACATTAAACTGAACTGAATCAACATTAAACTGACCCGAATCAACACTGAACTGAACTGAATCAACATTAAACTGAACTGAATCAACACTGAATTGAACTGAATCAACATTAAACCGAACCAACACTGAATTGAACTGAATCAACATTAAACCGAACCGAATTAACTGACCATTAAACTATACCGAATTGAACACTGAATTTGAACTCAACATTAAAACTGAATCAACACTGAATTTCAACATGAATAAACATACTGAATCAACATTAAACTGAACTGAATCAACACTGAATTGAACTGAATTAACATTAAACAATACTGAATCAACATTAAACTGATATAAATCAACATTAAACTGAACTGAATCAACATTAAACTGAACTGAATCAACATTAAACTGATATAAATCAACATTAAAATGAACTGAATCAACATTAAACTGAACTGAATCAACAATGATCTGGCTGGATAAACATTAAACTGAACTGAATCAACATTAAACTGATATGAATCAACATTAAACTGAATCAACATTAAACTGAACTGAATCAACATTAAACTGAACTGAATCAACATTAAACTGAACTGAATCAACATTAAACTGATATAAATCAACATTAAACTGAACTGAATCAACATTAAACTGAACTGAATCAACATTAAACTGATATAAATCAACATTAAAATGAACTGAATCAACATTAAACTGAACTGAATCAACAATGATCTGGCTGGATAAACATTAAACTGATATGAATCAACATTAAACTGAACTGAATCAACATTAAACTGAACTGAATCAACATTAAACTGAACTGAATCAACATTAAACTGAACTGAATCAACATTAAACTGAACTGAATCAACATTAAACTGAACTGAATCAACATTAAACTGATATGAATCAACATTAAACTGAACTGAATCAACATTAAACTGATATGAATCAACATTAAACTGAACTGAATCAACATTAAACTGATATAAATCAACATGAATCAACATTAAACTGAACTGATATGAATCAACATTAAACTGAACTGAATCAACATTAAACTGAACTGAATCAACATTAAACTGAACTGAATCAACATTAAACTGAACTGAATCAACATTAAACTGAACTGAATCAACATTAAACTGAACTGAATCAACATTAAACTGATTTGAATCAACATTAAACTGAACTGAATCAACATTAAACTGATATGAATCAACATTAAACTGAACTGAATCAATATTAAACTGAACTGAATCAACACTGAACTGAACTGATCTGAATAATGACTTGAATAATTAATAATGTCATAATTGATGAATTCTGCAATATTAACAATGTTATTTTTCTGTCTATTTTCGTAAAGCTGTATTGTATAGAGCGCTACAAAAATAAATGTGACTTGACGAGCTTCACATTTAACCCTCCTATTTTTACTGTAAATTTCAGTTTGTTTTTATAAACTAAGGATCGATTAGAAATGATTTTATAACGGCACGTATGCGTCTCAGATTCTGTCGATACACACAAACTGAACCAGGATTATTTCCTCAAGAAACAAGGTCTTTAACAGTCTCTCTTTCTCCATCTCTCAGTCTAAACGTCTGCTCTAAGCAAGAGAAGCGTGAATCTGACAGTGACATTAATCCGGTTCTTTATCACGCGTCCATCAGGAGAGCGACGGTCTGCGTCAGGATCTCCAGGGCAGATGAATCTCTCTCTCTCCCATCCGTACCTGAGCCTGAAGCCCTGAGACGCGTCTGACGAGGAACGGCCGGGCAGCAGGGTTTAATTAACTCTCCAGAACAGCACAGACACCTCACAGCCCTCAGCACTGCAATGCAGCGAGAGCAGCTCGATACAGTGTCACTGTTCACACACACACTTCACATATTCACATGCTACAGCATCCAAAACAGTCACGGCTTCGATTCCCATCAACTGATCAAATGCTGTATATACCTGCAATGCAAGTGTGCGCTGAATGCATAAATGCAAACGCAAATGCAAAATAAGCATTTACACTTTTTATCAATGAAATTGCATGACTTTTACAGTTGTTTGTGATTACTGGGATTTTATTGCATTGTATTGTATTGTATTTATTTATGAATTTTTATGGGTTTGAATCCCAGGGAATTAACTGATCGAATATATTAATGCAATTACAATCACTTTGGAAAAAATCACCTGTTAAATCAATGCCTGTTAAATTCAGTTGTTTGTGATTACAGGATTGACTGATTTATTGATTGATTGATTTCTCAGAAATAGAAAAAT
>CM049873.1:35199700-35207200 GCA_027474115.1 Schizopygopsis malacanthus | reverse complement strand
ACTTTTTTACAGTGTATTATTAGGGTTAATATTTTTTTACAGTGTATTATTAGGGTTCATATTTTTTTTACAGTGTATTATTAGGGTTAATACTTTTTTTTACAGTGTATTATTAGGGTTAATGCTTTTTTACAGTGTATTATTGGGGTTAATGCTTTTTACAGTGTATTATTAGGGTTAATGCTTTTTACAGTATATTATTAGGGTTAATGCTTTTTTACAGTGTATTATTAGGGTTAATGCTTTTTACAGTATATTATTAGGGTTAATGCTTTTTTACAGTATAGTATTAGGTTTAATACGTTTTTACAGTGTATTATTAGGGTTAATGCTTTTTACAGTGTATTATTAGGGTTAATGCTTTTTACAGTATATTATTAGGGTTAATGCTTTTTTACAGTGTATTATTAGGGTTAATGCTTTTTACAGTATATTATTAGGGTTAATGCTTTTTACAGTGTATTATTAGGGTCAATGCTTTTTTACAGTGTATTATTAGGTTTAATACTTTTTTTACAGTGTATTATTAGGGTTAATACTTTTTTACAGTGTATTATTAGGGTTAATACTTTTTTACAGTGTATTATTAGGGTTAATACTTTTTTACAGTGTATTATTAGGGTTAATTATTTCTTTTTTCAGTGTATTATTAGGGTTAATACTTTTTTAAAGTGTATTATTAGGGTTAATTATTTCTTTTTTCAGTATATTAATAGGGTTAATATTTTTTTTACAGTGTATTATTAGCGTTAATATTTTTTTTACAGTGTACTGGGAATAATGACATCTAAAAACTAAATGTTCTCAAGCTTTTGGACCCCAAAGCAGGGTTTTTATAGATAACTATAACTAAAATCATAAAAAAATCCATAAAAAAAATATTGAAATGAAATAAACATTAACAGAAATAAAATAAAATATAGAATTTGTTATTTAAATTTTTTATTTTCATATTTAACTTGATGTACTAAAATAAATACAACTGAAATTTTAATAAAAATGAATATGAACTATATGGACATTTAATATGAACTATATGGACATTTAACAAAATAATAATAAAATTACAACTAAAATTAACTTAAAATAATATTTAAAAAACTATTTCAAACTACTAATAAAACCTATAATGGTATTTGAATTACACTAAAATAATATATTTGTTTTAAAACTTGTTTTATTTAGAGCAACTGGCAATATATTTAAATAATTACATTAAATATTTTTTAATAGCTGAATGTTCTGCATGATTTACACTTTATTACAAATCAGTGGCAATCTATACTATTACAGTTTTTAGGAACATTTTTAATATTTATAATTTGATATTGTGAGTTTTCTTTTTAGTTTTAAATACAGTTTTAGTAATTTTGTCATGTACTTGTTATTTTTACTAGTTATTTTTATATTACTATTTAGGCTAATTTTAAAGTATAATGTTTGATTATTTTTATTATTTGAGTGCTTCAGCTTAAGGCAAGGTAACATTTCCCATTTTCAGTAAATATTTCAATTTAAAATGCATATTATATTTTATTTCAGCTTAATTATAATTAACAAACATGTTCTAATAGTTGTAGTTTCAGTTAACTGTAATTAAGTTTCAATTACAGTACTTTTTCCATTTGTTTATGATTACTGGGATTCTTTTAAAATAATGTTTTACTCTCAAATAGTGATTTCTACGTAATAAAATATTTTAGTTAAAAGTTAAAATTCTATTAATTAAGAAAAATATGTTTTTTCAGGATCAAGAAATTACGCTTTAAATTCCCTCATATAGCCAGCTTTTGGTTCTGAAATAAAACTGACAGTTGTTGCAGGCATGAATTAAAATAAGAAATATGATTTCAGCTCACATCTTGATTTAACTTATTTTAAAGCTGTTTTTTGTTGAAATCGTTTTAAGTCAAAAGAGCACATCACATGCACAAGAGCATTACACAAGCACAGATTAAACTTCAGGTGTCAAAACTATGAGTATTTCTGCCCTGAGTGTGACTCACAATATCTAAATTGCATGTGCATGTGGAAGGAGATTTGTCCCATTTTTTTTAATTGCAATGAGAGCAAATCCCCCATAATGCCCTGCTTTACAATAGAGCCGTAATTGCAGAAATGTAATTGCACACCAATGTTCAGCTGCTCACTGTGTGTGTGTGTGTGTGTGTGTGTGTGTTGTTTCTATTTCCCTGTAGCTGTCAATGCTGAAGAGCTCAATAATTAGAAACGGGGGGAAAATGAGGTGGCAATTTTGTGTCTGCAATCATCAAAATCCAGCAGAAGAGTTGTGAGAGTTTACAGAGTTGAGGACTGAGCTCTGTTCAGAATACTAGAGTACCGCACTGCATTTACACTATATTGCCTTCTATTATTAACAATTTTATATACATTACATTTGCATTTAGTCATTTAGCAGACACTTTTATCCAAAGTGACTTACAAATTAGGACAATGGAAGCAATAAAAACCAACAAAAGAGCAACAATATGCAAGCGTTATGGCAAGTGTCAGTACACGTGGCAAGTTGTTTTATATTATAAAAAAAAAACCTTGCTATGTGCTCTGTGTTAGACTAACTGAGACTGGTCACAGCACTTGTATATTGCTGCTCTCTCATTGGTCAGGGCTGTGTTTCCCAAAAGCATCGTAAGCTTAAGTAGACCCAATGAAACCAATGGAGCTACAATCAACTTAGGCTTACGATGCTTTTGAGAAAGGCAGCCCTGATTGCTTCGACTTTGTAAGTCACTTTGGATAAAAGGGCTGGCTAAATGACTAAATGTAAATGCATTATGGGATGCAGTACTCAGTGCAGTGTTTGGGAATGTTACTGTCGCAGGTGTTACTTGTCAACACAGAAGAGTTCGGTGTTATAATGCATCCAGATTACTGAAGATAATCGACGCTGTGCTTCTTCAGCTTTTTATTTTGCAGGTGTATGCTCAACAAAGAGGATGGTTTACAGTGTTTTACTGTTTGAAGGCGGGAACAGTATGCTTGTTTCTCCCATTGAATTAAAAAAAAAATTAAAATGTATTGCAACTTTTTAAATCTCTGAATTTTGAAGAAAAAAGGCAAAATGGCAAGATATAAACTCAAGACAAAAATGAAGACATTTTTTTGAAAAATTGATAGTGAGAGGAAACTATTTTTTTATTTTATTTGTCATGGTAGACACTAACAAACAACAACAACATAGTTGCTAGACGTAAACTTAGAAATGTGAGATATGAAGACAAAATGGTCAGATGCAAAACTTGAATTCTGTACAAAGAGTCAGAATTGTCAGAAAGATGAGATGTAAAGTCATATTTGCGAGATGTAAAGTCAGAATTGCGAGATGTAAAGTCAGAATTGCGAGATGTAAAGTCAGAATTGCGAGATGAGATGTAAAGTCAGAATTGCGAGATGTAAAGTCAGAATTGCGAGATGTAAAGTCAGAATTGCGAGATGAGATGTAAAGTCAGAATTGCGAGATGTAAAGTCAGAATTGCGAGATGAATTGCGAGATGTAAAGTCAGAATTGAGATGCGAGATGTAAAGTCAGAATGAGATGTAGATGCGAGATGTAAAGTCAGAATTGCGAGATGTAAAGTCAAGAATTGCGAGAGTAAAGTCAGAATTGCGAGATGTAAAGTCAGAATTGCGAGATGAGATGTAAAGTCAGAATTGCGGGATGAGATGTAAAGTCAGAATTGCGAGATGTAAAGTCAGAATTGCGAGATGAGATGTAAAGTCAGAATTGTGAGATGAGATGTAAAGTCAGAATTGCGAGATGTAAAGTCAGAATTGAATTGTGAGATGCGAGATAAAGTCAGAATTGCGAGATGAATAAGTCAGAATTGCGAGATGTAGATGAGTCAGAAAAGTCAGAATGCGAGTGATGAGATGTAAAGTCAGAATTGCGAGATGTAAAGTCAGAATTGCGAGATGTAAAGTCAGAATTGCGAGATGTAAAGTCAGAATGTAAAGAGAAGATGTAAAGTCAGAATTGCGAGATGAGATGTAAAGTCAGAATTGCGAGATGTAAAGTCAGAATTGCGAGATGTAAAGTCAGAATTGCGAGATGAGATGTAAAGTCAGAATTGCGAGATGAGATGTAAAGTCAGAATTGCGAGATGTAAAGTCAGAATTGCGAGATGTAAAGTCAGAATTGTGAGATGTAAAGTCAGAATTGCGAGATGTAAAGTCAGAATTGCGAGATGAGATGTAAAGAAGAATCAGAGTAAAGTCAGAATTGCGAGATGAGATGTAAAGTCAGAATTGCGAGATGTAAAGTCAGAATTGCGAGATGAGATGTAAAGTCAGAATTGCGAGATCTAAAGTCAGAATTGCGAGATGAGATGTAAAGTCAGAATTGCGATGAAAGAAAGAGAAATCAGAATTGAGATGTAAACAGAATTCAGAATTGTGATGTAAAGTCAGAATTGCAGAAAAGTCAGAATTGTGAGATGAGATGTAAAGTCAGAATTGCCAGATGTAAAGTCAGAATTGCGAGATCTAAAGTCAGAATTGCGAGATGTAAAGTTAGAACAAGAAGTAAAGAACTCACAATTCAAAGAAAACAATCAGAATTGTGACATAAACTTGCAATAGTGGGAATAAATTGTGAGAGTCAAATCTAAACCAAACCACATGTTTAAAAACCTCAAACACACAAGTAATAAGCGTGTATAAGAGCAGACATGAGCTTGTCCTTCATATCCACTTACACAACTCTCAATGGCGCTCAGGCAATCAGCTGCTCCAATTTACTGCTGATTTTAATTTGGATCAGTGATCAAATTCCCCTCTGACTGAGGATCTGGCAACCATGCATACCGATCAGCATTAAGGTCAACAAGCTGCGAACGATTTGGCCGCCAATTTTGCCCGTCCACTTTCCTGCGTTTCGCACACGACGCTGCGGCTATCAGCACTTCTAAAGATTAACACATCAGCGTCAGAGCTTTCCTTAAACGCCGGTAATAGCTTTTATTCAAGGTGAATTTTCCATCCAAAATCCTGAATGGCAAATTTAAATGCAAATTCAACGTCGGCGCCCAAAAGACCTGTAAATATTCTTAAAACCTGCTCCAAAGCAGTGCATGTTCTCTCCCCGCGAGCGTGTTATCGAATGGCCTTTGTCACGGCTGACGGCGCTTTCTGCTGATGGAATCAAAAAAACGCCTCTCACAGATTGAAATGAGCCACGGTCGGCCGTGATCGGTATTGGAGAAGCGTTTTGTGCTAGAAAAGAGTGTTAAATACGAGGCAATCACTATGTCAAGCACAAAGACGGAGAGTGTGTGTGTGTGTGTGTGTGTTTGGACTGCGGAGAACGTTTGCTAGATTATGATGGTAATCAGAGGTGAACCAAAACAAAGTCGAGCCCTTGAAACGCTTTCTGCCTGATATTGACAGGCCGGCGAACAAGCTATAATTCAAAACTCATCTGCGCCACTGCTTTTATTTTTCACACATGCATTTTCTCTCTCTATATGGATGGTCGGATCTATACACTTACACTCCGGCAATTAACCACGTGAGCGTTTATACTCAAAGTGCATTCAGGTGTCAAATGTGACGCGCTTGGGCCTTTAATTTAACGTGCATTTCTGCCGAGTCTTTGGGTGGGTGTGCGTCTAAATCTCGTAGGCCCGTATAATGGCACCCTGTCAAGACTGCAGCTCCATCCAAAGTGCTTCCCAAATAAGCACCTATTGTGGAGCCGTGGAAGAGTGCTGAGAGAGCCGTCATTGTGCCGGGGAAGATGAAGAGAGGGGGAAGAAAAGAGGAGAAGATTGCAGAGCGATTTGCTGCGTTAGATGTTTGAGCCGTACACGGTTCCTCCCTTTGTTCGTGGCTCGTGAGTCACAGCATGTTCGGCTTGAACAAATAATTGATCGATGTAAAATTAAAACAATTGGATTTAGGGAACGTATTGAGCTTCAGGGTGATGGATTTGAACATTACAGCCGCTCTGATCTGACCGAACGCGCCGAACAGCATCAGTCCGGGTCAGAACAACCTCTCTGCTGAGAGTCTTAGCTGACTTTGGTCATATTCAGTGTTGGGGAGGAACTAGTTACATGTAACTATGTAATTTAATTACAAAAATACATATTTTTGTAGTCAGTTACGGTTACTGAAAAAAATTGTGTATTTAAATTAATAAGATTTCAAAGGGGGTTACATCTGATAACCCCCCCCACACACACACACACACACACACTCCCACATACAGATTTAATTGATTTATTTCATAAATTGCATTGACATTATGAGAAATATGATTTTCCAAGCCATGTATTTGTATATGCCTGTGTTTGCTGTCATAACCATGCAAGATTTGATATCTCAAGAACAGTACAGCTATTAAACACTGTAAAAAAAAAAAAAACGGTAAAAAAAAAAAAAACTGTTGTTTTGTCAGAATTTTACCGAAAAAAAAAAAAATGGTAGCAACATTTTAGATTTTAACTTAGATTTACATTTAAAATACTGTAATTTAATTAACTGATATAATGTTGATATACCAACCTATTGAAATCAGTTTTGTAGCATTTGTAATACACTGATAACCACCAAATGCAGGAGGTGATGAGAAAGTCACATAATGAACTGAAGCCAATCACAAACAGCTTTTACATACTAACATGCACCGTGTCATTCACACAAACACTAAACACCATCATGGTAACATACGTGAAACTACAATAATGCAATAAACATTAATCTACCAACATTAGACAAAGCTAATGTACAAAACTAATAAGAAACAACTAAGAAAAACATAGTTATTTCAACAAAAAAACATGAAATTACAAATGTAATGCAGGGAATTCTGGGAGTGTCAATTTACTGTAAATTATATATTATTTTTCACTTCCAAAAACGGTATACTACCGTAAAATTACATGTGATGTCCAATACAGTATTTCACTGTATATAGTAGGGGAACTTACCGTTAACCATACAACAGGTTTTTACCGTAGCTTTTTTACAGTATTTTACCATTAAATTCATGGTATTTTTTACAGTGTATATCTTGTTTTGTCTCAAATCTGTATTTAACCTCGGCATGATCTCAGAGTAAGTCTGATTTTGTGGTGGCTGTGGTTTAAAAGTAAATTATTATAATCTTAATTCAAGTGAAAGTGACACAAATCAGTGTTAAACACTACTGTAAGGTTAACCCTGCCTGCTTTACATATTTGAAAATTATTAATAGTTGAAAACATTACACATTTAGAGAAGTAATCAAATGTAATAAGTTACATTACTTTAATAAAGTAATTAAAATAGTTACACTACTTATTACATTTAGGGTAACTTGTAATCTGTAACTTAGTACATTTTCAAAGTAACCTTCTTAATTCATTTTTGATGTCACAGTGCAGATATATTTACTGGATGTAGATATATGCACATACAAACAATATAATATATTAAAAGGGGAACTCACTGCTGCTTTTAATAAAACTTGTCTGTCTATGACAAAACATGAAGAATCGG
>CM049873.1:35184700-35189700 GCA_027474115.1 Schizopygopsis malacanthus | reverse complement strand
GTGAATAATGAAAAAAATACGGTTTCCACAAAAATATGAAAAATTTATTTCAACATTCATAATTATCAGATTTTTTTCTTGCGCAGCAACTCAGCATATTATAATGATTTATGAAGACTGGAGTAATGATGCTGAAAATTTAGCTTTTATCACAGAAATAAATTACAGTTTAACATATTTGCATAGAAAACTGATATTTTACATGCAATAATGTAATTTTTACTGTATTTTGATTAAATAAATGCAGCCTTGGTGAGCAAAAGAGACATAAACACATAATTTTTTTAAATAAAAACACACCAAACCCCAAATTTTGTATAGTAGTGTTTATATGTTTCATGTTTAAAACTTATAAGCTGCATGCATAGTCTTTACAATAAATAAATAAATAAAAGCAGAGAGTTTAAACTAGTTTTCTGATGTAATCGAGCTCCTGCAGTTCTCAGTGTCTCCTGTAGAGGTCAGTATGAGAACATACAGCACTAACACATTATGGGATGGCAATACTACAACATCAGATGACATCTGATCCCAAAATGATCTCATTCAGATGAATCATCCGAGCATGTGCCGCTTCACATCTTCTGATGGGTTATTATTCTGGAGCGCAGGCTCAGGTGACTGTCTAGTTCTCGGAAAAACACCTATTATACCCCCCCCCCCCAAAAGGCCAATTCAGTGTGTCGTTTGGGATGAAAAGATCTGATCACACTGAAAGGTATTATTTAGATTTTTTTGTCCATTTGTGGCAGGTTCACGCTGGCAATCATGAATTGGGAGAGAAAACAACGTTTGATTATGACTGAACACTATTCGTCATAAAGCCAATGTGAGGCGGAAATTGGATTTGGAAACAGTGTGCAATGCATTTTGATAAATTTACATCTCTTCATATCAACCTGTCAAACAGCCGGAGGCGAGAGAGAGAGAGAGAGAGAGGGGGGGAGAGAGAGGGAGAGAGGGGGGGAGAGAGAGAGAGAGAGAGAGAGAGAGAGAGAGAGAGAGAGAGAGAGAGAGAGAGAGAGAGTGAGAGAGAGAGAGAGAGAGAGAGAGAGAGAGAGAGAGAGAGAGAGAGAGAGAGAGCGAGAGAGAGAGAGAGAGAGAGAGAGAGAGCGAGAGAGACAGAGAGAAGAGAGAGAGAGAGAGAGAGAGAGAGAGAGAGAGAGAGAGCGAGAGAGAGAGAGAGAAAGAGAGAGAGAGACAGATAGACAGACAGAGAGAGAGAGAAAGAGAGAGAGAGAGAGAGCGAGAGAGAGAGAGAGAGAGAGAGAGAGAGAGAGAGAGAGAGAGAGAGAGAGAGAGAGAGAGAGAGAGAGAGAGAAAGAGAGAGCGAGAGAGAGACAGAAAGAGAGAGCGAGAGAGAGACAGAAAGACAGACAGAGAGAGAGAGAGAGAGAGAGAGAGAGAGAGAGAGAGAGAGAGAGAGAGAGAGAGAGAGAGAGAGAGAGAGAGAGAGAGAGAGAGAGAGAGAGAGAGAGAGAGAGAGACAGAAAGACAGAGAGAGAGAGAGAGAGAGAGAGAGAGAGAGAGAGAGAGAGAGAGAGAGAGAGAGAGAGAGAGAGAGAGATGCTAATGTTCAACAAAACCCAAACTCTTCATGAATCGACGCAGAAGTTTAGCAGGTTTCATCATTTTCCTGTCAGACATGTTTTCATCCATGAAACACTTAAGCTCCCTCGTAAAATTAACTTAGCATGAGAACATCAGGAATCCACAAACATGATGATGAAGGAGCATCTTCATCCTGATTAATCTAATCCTGTCAAGCACAATGCACATGCGCACCGGGGCTAGTTGTCACAGGGTCTGTCTTCATCTCAGGCTTTATCTCAGAAATGATCTTTCTCTAGTGGCTTTGGAGATTTATTTTCTAACAACTAGGTCAAAACTGTCCAATCTAAATGGGTATCGGATGTACTTTACAAAGTAAAACATTGGATTAAATACTAAATTGTGAAGAAGAAAGATTGAAATAGTATACATACTCAAATTATCTTCCAATAAACAAAAACATTTGTGAATTCAATTTGAACAATTTGTGATTTTTGTCTTTAAAATTTACTTAATTTTACCCCGCTGACTTACATGTGATGACTTCTGTAACGAGTTCCTCCTCTAATTGAAATGTTATAGAAACGCATCTGTTGACCCCCGCTGACTTACATAGTGATGACTTCTGTAACGAGTTCCTCCTCTAATTGAAATCACGTTATAGAAGCGCATCTGTTGACCCCCGCTGACTTACATGTGATGACTTCTGTAACGAGTTCCTCCTCTAATTGAAATGTTATAGAAACGCATTCTGTTGACCCCCGCTGACTTACATGTGATGACTTCTGTAACGAGTTCCTCCTCTAGAAATTGAAATAGTTATAGAAGCGCATCTGTTGACCCCCGCTGACTTACCCCATGTGATGACTTCTGTAACGAGTTCCTCCTCTAATTGAACCTATGTTATAGAAGCGCATCTGTTGACCCCCGCTGACTTACATGTGATGACTTCTGTAACGAGTTCAACTCCTCTAATTGAAATGTTATAGAAACGCATCTGTTGACCCCCGTGACTTACATTGATGACTTCTGTAACGAGTTCCTTCTAATTGAAATGTTATAGAAACGCATCTGTTGACCCCCGCATTACATGATGACTTCTGCATAACGAGTTCCTCCTCTAATTGAAATGTTATAAAACGCATCTGTTATGTAACGAGTTCTTTTTAATTGAAATGTTATAAAGCGCATTTACCCCCGCTGACTTAATGTGATGACTTCTGTAACGAGTTCCTTCTCTAATTGAAATGTTATAGAAACGCATCTGTTGACCCCCGCTGATTAACGTGATGACTTCTGTAACGAGTTCCTTCTTTAATTGAAATTTTAGAAGCGCACTGTTGACCCCCGCTGACTAAATGTGATGACTTCTGTAACGAGTTCCTCCTCTAAATTGAAATGTTAATAGAAGCGCATCTGTTGACCCCCGCTGACTTACATGTGATGACTTCTGTAACGAGTTCCTCCTCTAATTGAAATAACTTATAGAAGCGCATCTGTTGACCCCCGCTGACTTACATGTGATGACTTCTGTAACGAGTTCCTCCTCTAATTGTTTTTTAATTAAAATGTTATAGAAGCGCATTATGCTGTTGACCCCCGCATGACTTACATGTGATGACTTCTGTAACGAGTTCCTCCTCTAATTGAAATGTTATAGAAGCGCATCTGTTGATCCCCGCTTGATATTGACACATTTTGGTGAATTTCCTCTAGAAAATAAAAGCGCATCCAGTGTTGACCCCCGCTGACTTACAAATTCTGTAACGAGTTCCTCCTCTAATTGAAATGTTATAGAAACGCATTGTTGACCCCCGCTGATATATATGATGACTCTGTACATTCCTCTTAATTGAAATGTTATAGAAACATCTGTTGACCCCCGCTGACTTACATGTGATGACTTCTGTAACAAAAGAGTTCCTCCTCTAATTGCACAATGTTATAGAAACTACACCAATGTTACCCCCGCTGACTTACATGTGATATTCTGTAAAAGGGCCTCCTCTAATTGAAATGTTATATAAACGCATCCTCTCCCGCTGACTTATGTGATGACTTCTGTAATAAAGATGCTCAGGTTTAGTTCTGCTGATGTCGTGATGACTGCTGTAACGAGTTCCTCCTCTAATTGAAATGTTATAGAAGCGCATCTGTTGACCCCGCTGACTTACATGTGATGACTTCTGTAACGAGTTCCTCCTCTGTTGACCCCCGCTGACTTACATGTGATGACTTCTGTAACGAGTTCCTCCTCTAATTGAAATGTTATAGAAGCGCATCTGTTGACCCCCGCTGACTTACATGTGATGACTTCTGTAACGAGTTCCTCCTCTAATTGAAATGTTATAGAAGCGCATCTGTTGACCCCCGCTGACTTACATGTGATGACTTCTGTAACGAGTTCCTCCTCCTAATTGAAATGTTATAGAAGTGCTCTGTTGACCCCCGCTGATTACATGAACTTCTGTAACGAGTTCCTCCTCTAATTAAAATGTTATAGAAGCGCATCTGTTGACCCCCGCTGACTTACATGTGATGACTTCTGTAACGAGTTCCTCCTCTAATTGAAATGTTATAGAAGCGCATCTGTTGACCCCCGCTGACTTACATGTGATGACTTCTGTAACGAGTTCCTCCTCTAATTGAAATGTTATAGAAGCGCATCTGTTGACCCCCGCTGACTTACATGTGATGACTTCTGTAACGAGTTCCTCCTCTAATTGAAATGTTATAGAAGCGCATCTGTTGACCCCCGCTGACTTACATGTGATGACTTCTGTAACGAGTTCCTCCTCTAATTGAAATGTTATAGAAGCGCATCTGTTGACCCCCGCTGACTTAAATGTGATGACTGTTGACGCATCTGTTGATCCGCTGACTTACATGTGATGACTTCTGTAACGAGTTCCTCCTCTAATTGAAATGTTATAGAAACGCATTACATGTTGACCCCCGCTGACTTACATGTGATGACTTCTGTAACGAGTTCCTCCTCTAATTGAAATGTTATAGAAACGCATCTGTTGACCCCCGCTGACTTACATGTGATGACTTCTGTAACGAGTTCCTCCTCTAATTGAAATGTTATAGAAGCGCATCTGTTGACCCCCGCTGATCTGTTGACCCCCTAATTGAAATGTTATAGAAGCTGACCCCCGCTTACATGTGATGACTTCTGTAACGAGTTCCTCCTCTAATTGAAATGTTATAGAAGCGCATCTGTTGACGAGGCAGTGTAAGAAGCGCATTGTTGACCGTATTACATGTGATGACTTCTGTACAGCCTCCTCTAATTGAAATGTTATAGAAACTTGATGAATGTGATGACCTGTAACGTTCCTCCTCTAATTGTTTATAGGATTGGACCCCCGCTAATTGATGACCTGTAACGAGTTCCTCCTCTAATTGAAATGTTATAGAAACGCATCTGTTGATCCCCGCTGACT
>CM049873.1:35169700-35179700 GCA_027474115.1 Schizopygopsis malacanthus | reverse complement strand
CCTGATTGGATATTGATTACGCTTTTGTGACACATAATAGGATCAAAGCTTCAGATCCTCTTTTATTTACAAGCTCTTGTTATTCATGAGGGATCTGCTGCCGACGGATCTGATGGAAAAGCCGAGATCGTGTGGATACGACAGTAAACGAGAGCAGAGCGTTAAAGTCTCATGTCAAATATGGCTTTTGATTTATGGAGGAAAGAGAAATCACTTAACCACATCTATTGGGAATAAATGGAGGACGTTTGCTCACACACACATACACTGAGACACACGCGAGCACACACACACACACACACACACGCACTTCAGCACACACACACACACAAACACAAACACAAACACTCACTACACACACACACACACACACACACACACACACACACACACAATTTATTTCACACACAGAATCACTCACTCACACACACACACACACACACACACATTTATGATCACAGAACTCTCACACATGTTGACACTCACTCACTCACTCACTTACACACTCACACACACACACATACAGATACTCACTCACACACTCACACTCACTCACACTCACACTCACACACACACACACACACACACACACACACACACACACACACACACACACACACACACACACACACACACACACAGATAATATGAACTCACTCACACACTCACACACACCCATAGGCAATGGTTTTTATAACAATCTCTACACATACTACACCTAAACTCACATGCACAACTTTCACTCTCTGTATGATTTATAAGCACACTGAAAATGTCCTCACACTTCTCAATACACACACACACACTCATCCACACAAACACACACACACACACACACACACACACACACACACACACACTCACTCACTCACTCACTACACACTACACATACACACACACATACACACACACACACACACACACACACACACACACACACACACACACACACACACATACACACAATTTCATATAATAAAATCAGTATTTTATATAATAATATACAACACATTTGATAAATATTGCATTTTGTTTCTTTAAACTACAATAAATGTTAACGTTTTTATTTTCTCGTTTCTAATGTTCATCTGACTATACAATTTGGCCAGTAGACAAAAAAAATCTAAATTATACAAATAGGGAATATTTAATTAAAATTAAAATATCGGGACATGCTGTCACACTACTGTATCTGGGGTAAGCTGTGAACAGATTTTTTTAATTTATTAAATTTGAATACGTGTGACAACATGCCCCGAGCTGACATAAAAACTCGCCTGAAGTCATTATACAGCTTGGCAGAATGTGTCTGTGTGGTTTTTATTAACATTCACTTCAGAAAGAAAACATGAATCTCAATTCTGACCGTGCTCCAGACCTGCTGGTTATTATAATGTTAAACACGTAAGAACCTGCGTTGCATTATGAAACATTAATAAATGCATATAATTCCTGTTCAAATGCTGAGCCGAGAGAGTTTTCGGATACAAGAATAAAACATTTTATTTTAATGAATTCACCTCCCACGTCATTAAATATTCATTATTTGCCCTTTTTAAATGATTTGCTAGCAACCCTGTCATCCGATTTGCTATTCAGATACGCTTAACATGATTATCTTAATTAATATACAGCCACACGTGCTGCTAATGCGTCTTCTGCTGGACTCAAAGAGAATCAAATATCTTCAGCTGGACTCAAAGAGACTGAGAGGAGAATGAAGACGAGGCGAGCTGGTCTACAGGACTGTGCTTTATTTAGAGTCTAAGCAGAATATCATCATCTAGAGCTACAGAGATCATGAGCAGGGAAGGAAACCCAGACTATCTTACAGCTCTGATTCAACAGAACAGCATGAGCAAACTTCAAGTAAACGTCTTTCTTTCAGAGTCGAAAGAGATTTCATTGCAACTCAACGGAGGCTTTTGTGTAAATGAATTGACCGCCGTCCTGATGCATTGAATAAAAGATTAGAAAAGCGTGAGAGAACTTCAAAAAGAAGCCGTGGATGTTGTGATCTCTCTCTGCTGGAAAAGTCTCGGTGTGAAATCATGGGAACAAAAGCGTTTGTGTCCAGCTCCTCGTGTCAGTTTGGTCCAAACAGCTTTAGGCAGAAAACGAGAGACGTGAGCATCTTCACACTTCATGCTTATTCAATAACAGCTCAAAGGAATAATTCACCCTCACAAACCCGTATTACAGTCTTTCTTTTGCTGAACACAAAAGGTACAAAGATTGTTTTCCAGAAACAACAGCATATGGGTTTGGAACACGTGTCATTTTTGGCTGAAGATAAGATCATTTTAAGATAATTATGGCATTGAAACGATCCCTCATTAATATGTTTTGTATGGAAGCCCAATTCCGCTAAGGAATAAAAATATAAAATTCATAATTGTGGCTTTTTATCTCACATTTCTGCCTTTTTTCTTGAAATTCTGAATTTACATCTCACAAATCTGACCCCCCCACCCGTAATTGTTTATATATCATAATTCTAACTTTTGTCTCATAATTGTTAGTATATATATCTCACAATTCTGGCTTTTATTCTCGTAATTGTGAGTTTATATCTCATGATAATAATAAAAAACCTTGCTACATGTACTGTGTTAGGTTAACTCAGGCTTGTCGTAGCACTTGCACATGTTTGCTCGTTGCTTCTATTTTCCTCATTTGTAAGTCGATTTGGATAAAAGTGTCTGCTAAAGGACTAAATGTAAATTTAATTCTGACTTTTGTCTCGTAATTTTTCCTTGAAATTGTGACTTTATACACTGAAAAAAATTATTCATTGAATTTGCATATTTTTTAAGGTAAGTGGTTGCAATACATTTATTTCAACTACATTTAAATAAACAAATTTAGTTTACTAACTTTACTTTTTTTTTTAAATGTAGCTAAAATAAATTGTTTGCAACCACTTACCTCAGACAACTTTGTATCATTGTTTTCAGTCTACCTCATAATTCAGACTTTCGTCTTGTAATATTGAGTTTATCTCATAATTCTGACTTTCGTCTTGTAATATTGAATTTATCTCATAATTCTGACTTTCGTCTTGTAATATTGAGTTTATCTCATAATTCTGACTTTTGTCTTGTAATATTGAGTTTATCTCATAATTCTGACTTTTGTCTTGTAATATTGAGTTTATCTCATAATTCTGACTTTGGTCTTGTAATATTGAATTTATCTCATAATTCTGACTTTCGTCTTGTAATATTGAGTTTATCTCATAATTCTGACTTTTGTCTTGTAATATTGAGTTTATCTCATAATTCTGACTTTTGTCTTGTAATATTGAATTTATCTCATAATTCTGACTTTCGTCTTGTAATATTGAGTTTATCTCATAATTCTGACTTTTGTCTTGTAATATTGAATTTATCTCATAATTCAGACTTTTGTCTTGTAATATTGAGTTTATCTCATAATTCTGACTTTTGTCTTGTAATATTGAATTTATCTCATAATTCTGACTTTTGTCTTGTAATATTGAATTTATCTCATAATTCTGATTTTTATTAAGTTTATCTCATAATTCTGTCTTGTAATATTGAATTTATCTCATAATTCTGATTTTTCTCATAATTCTGTCTTGTAATATTGAGTTTATCTCATAATTCTGACTTTTGTCTTAATTCTGTTTCGTCTTGTAATATTGAATTTATCTCATAATTCAGACTTTTGTCTTGTAATATTGAGTTTATATCATAATTCTGACTTTCGTCTTGTAATATTAAGTTTATCTCATAATTCTGACTTATTTTAGAACTGAAAGATATAAACTCAGAAATGTGAGAAAAAAAATCTGAAGTTTGAGATAAAAGTCACAATTCAATTTTTATTAGATTTTTTATTCTGCGACAGAAATATTCTTCCATATCTAGAGATATTTTGAAGCTTCATTCATTGTAAGAGACGCCCAGCATATTCAAAAACCTCCTCACAGTTCATTTCATTTGAATAAACGGTGTATATGAGCAAAACAAATAATAAAAAATAGACATACGATAAAGATAATTCAGTTTCAAGGCAAATACCTGGTATCAAAAAAAAAATAAATAAATAAAAAATTCCACAAGACGAAACAAATCTTTAGAAACCTACAGGTGTTTACAGAATCAAGAACATTGAAGTAAATGAAGTAAATGAGCCTCAAACATTATTCTCTACTGTACACAGCTTTCGTTCACATTACAAAACTCCTAAAATGGTATGACGTTCTAGGGAGGAAGTGATGTCATCACTCCACATTCCAATCAAAACAAACTTTGACTTAAAGAATATATAATCAAAGAAAAACAAGCATTAACCAACATGAATAAGTCATTATTAGTGCTTCAACGACACAAGTAATATGTTTTCTTCAGTACTCCTCATAAATACTTTTATAGCTTTCGTCTCTTAAACTCAGTGAATATATTAATTGCCCCCCCCCCCCCTTTGTTCTATTGTCTGTATTGATGTAGTAATAAAATGACTGAATGTAATAATTTATAAAAATGTATGGCAGCACACAAAGATTCCTTTCCGAAAATAAAAAATAAACTTTTTATGAACAATAAATATTGTCGGTTACAAATAATAATACAGGAAACATGAGGTATTAAGTCCAAAATCATATGAATTTCACTCAAGCTTTAGCATCAAGTCAAAAATACATGATTTCAATAATATATAATTATTGTTTTGCATTGCAGTTATGAGAAATTGGGAAATAAATGTATTTAATTAAATGTATTTAATGCATAATCCTAAAAATAGGCTTAATTTTCTTTAGTAAATTCACTTTCTAATGGTGAACTATGACAGACGTGTCTAGAAAAGCTCGATCCCTGCACCCTTGACCTCCTAGTGGACCAAACTCGCTGCTATTCATTCATAATCTCTACATATGCTCATGTAAACGTCAACGTAAACTCGCAGAAGGGTAGAAAAGCGTAAAAACTAACTAGATTCGCTCAGCACTGAACCTGGAATAAATACAGAAAAATCAGTCAAAATGACCAGGGAGCAAAATTAGTAATTTACCCAAACCCCGCCCCCACTCGGATGCCCCGCCCACCCTCACCCTAGCCCCGCCCCTCCACCCTGTGCTAAGATCTATTCTGATTATACTAACAACACGCTGGACGAAGCTAAACTAACAGAGCGAAGTTTCTAGTGTCCACTAGCTATATTGTTTTTAAAACACGACAGAATAAAAAAAAACAATTTTCTTTTTTGCTTTGAATCGTAGACATGATTGCACATTTTCTGGCTGCTTTTGTCTTCTGCAGGAAGATCAAAACATGCTCGGATGCGTTTAGCGCCATGATGAAGCAGTTTCTGTCGCGTCTTAAAGGCTCGGTCGACATGTCAGGTGCCCAAGAGGACCCACAAACCATGACATCATTGAGTCTGATGCCCTGAGAGTTAAAAACGATCTGTGGCCTTTCAGGTTTTGTGCCCGCATGTGTTCCCAATGCTCTCTACATCTCGTTTCCGCTTGCCATTAAGCGACATCTCACCCCTTCCGCAAAAAATAACTATTAAACGAGGAGCATTCATTTTTTCCCTGTCGAAAATGGTTCGTTTCATTATTTCTCGACTTGTAGTCAATTACATTCGACTTCCTTCTCTTGACAATCACAGCTATTTTTGTGGAGAGTCGAGCTCGAGGGCATCCGCTCTTCTTGTGTGACCTCTTAACGAAGGCCAGAGCAACACGGATCGGCCTGTAATTAGAGACGAGCTCCAATGCAAAGAGCCACGAGCTGGAGCTCATTTACAGTTCTTCACACTGCAAAAAATCATATCTTCATCTACTAAAATCATTTTCTTACTTAGTATTTTTGACTTGTTTTCCATTAGAAATATCTAAATATTCTTAAATCAAGATACATTTACTTGAGAAGCATTATGACATCAAATACTAAGTTTTGTTTTATGAAGAAAAATGCAATCAAAATAAATATATATATTTTTTTACAATAAAAATATCTGCCAATCTGCAAATGTAGTAAGAAAAATGACCTTGTATTGCTTTTGAATTTAGATCATTTTTGACCTAATGTATTGTTTTCTTGTTTTAAGCAAAAAGTAGAAAAATTATGAAGTCATGTTTCATCTACTGTAAATGCATCTTGATTCAAGAATGTTTAATATTTATGCTGGAAAACAAGATAAAAAAAATACTATAAGAAAAAAATTATCTTATTTTTTTTGCAGTGTACTTATAATTTTTGTCTTGTTTTTCAATACACATATCTAAACATCCACAAATTGAGATACATAAACTTGAGTATTTTTTTTAATTGATCAAAAGTTGTTAGTTTTTGCTTAAATCAAGAAAGAAAGAAATTCTGCCGATGGGGTCAGAAAAACTTAATTAAATGAGAAAACGATTATTTTCCTTGACTCATTTTAAACAAAAACTCACTGAATTTGAATACATATATTTGACAGAAAACAAGACTTAATATCTCGTTATTTTGTAAGGTCTTGATTTGTTAATATTCAGATATATGTACTGAAAACATTGGCAGATATTTCTTGTTTTGAGGTTAAATTTTGTCATTTTGCATTTCAAGTAAATGCATCTTGATTAATAATGTTATTTTGTGCTGGAAACCAGGACAGCAATACTGAGATATTACTGAGACAGATGATAATACGCACGTACTCTGGTTTATTTCTGCTGTTCCTGATAGTGAGGCGTTTATACACTCATGTGGAACACTTTCCCAAACCCTGTACGCTCCACTGAACGCGCTCTGAATGTAAGATGTCTGATGATTATTGATTTAGCACGATCTTCTGGCTACAGATATATGGCACTTTAACCCAGACGCCGGCAGGGCTTCTACAGACCAAAACGATATGTCCTGCACATCTGCAAAAGACTGAGCTTTAGCAAACGACGCCAGTGCTTCGGAGTCATCGTGTGCTTAGCGGATGGAAAACAAGCTGTTTTATCAAAATAAATACTGTAGATATATGAATAAAAATGAGCAGAATAATGGACTCTAAAGTGAAACACTTGAGAAATTTCATTTGGCACTTCTCAGGGTTATTGTTATTTGAAATAAAATAAATGTTAATTTAAACAAAGTTAAATCAATTATTAAAGTGCGTATAAATATATTAGTGATGTCAAATTTTGTTTACATAATATATGTATGTGTGCTGTGTATATTATATATAATATATATAAATACACACACATGCATGTATGTATTTCAGAAAAATATGTTATGCTTATATATTGAATGTATTTATTTATTATATGAATATAAATATAGACATTTAAAATATATACTTTATGTGTGTGTATTTATATATACACAGAACACACAAATATATTATGCATGCAAAAACGTTTATTTTGTATGCGATTAATCATTTGACAGCACTAATATATATATATATATATATTTTAGTTTAAGTTGAAGTAATAATGTCAAATATCTAAACATTATTAAATATAGATACATTTACTTAAAAAGCAAAATGACAAGATTTTGTTTTCTGGAAAATTATCAAAATTAAGTATGTTTTCGCTTAAAAGGAGAAAAAATATATGCCAATGGGGATATATATATATATATATTTAATAAATAACTCACAAAATGTTGTCCGTTTTTAAATGTTGATAATCAAGTAAATGTATATTTATTTAAGAGCGTTTGATATTTGTGCTGAAAAACAAGACAAAAATCAGTAAGACATTTTTTTGCAGTAAAACAAACTAGACAAAATAAATAAAAAATTAATAGACATTACAATAAAAACTAATAAAAATGATAAATGATAAATGATAAAAAATATTGCAAAGGTTAAAATAAGACTGGCACTTTTTCTTACAAACGAATCTCAAGGTTTTGCTTCAGTTTCATGGGACGGGACGAGGAAACACATCCGCAGGTTTTAACTATAACTAGTGCATATTGTTATGATTAAGAAAGGTTTCCAGCGAGCGGCTGAATCAAACACAATCAGAATAACGCATGGAGACAGATATTCTCCCAACAGCGTATGATGATGCACGCATGGGCAGGCCGTTCCCTCATCAGCGTCAGCGTTCAAGCGCAGGCAGCATGGCAGAATTGCATGGTTTTGGTCCTTTGGATCCTGGACAGAGCGTCTTTTTAAAGGATAAACGTCTCGTATGCTGGCATGAAGGTTTAGAGGTCAGCTTTGGTCTCTGAGACCCGGATTGGCACGCAGTCCATGACCAGATAAAGACCTGCCCTTTGAGATATTTCTGATTGATGAATATCTACTGTACACACAGAAGAGGAACATCTGTTAGAAAGATGGCAATGCATCTCTGGTGGTCAAATCTTGATTTTTAAGGCCTGGTCATGAAATGAAAACAGCACAACGGATGCCGTGTTTCTAAACGTATGGAGATTGTTGAGCTTCATCATAAAGCAAGCTAGCTAATAGTTTTCTGAATTATTTCCGGTCCGGGTTTAAACATTAAGCTCATCCAGATCATATGCATGAAATCTAATGCTGTATGATCGGACAGAATGAGAAACATGCAATCCAATCCAAATAATCCTCCTTTAAAGTCAGCATGAAACCCACACAGACCCTGTTTATTGTATTAATACATGTTTCTGGACTCGTTTTCAATGCAACGACTTATTTTAGCTCGTCAAGCCCTCATGTTTTCGAATCAATTCTTTGTGGATAAAATTAGTTTCTCCTTTACTCTTTTAACAAAACAGAAGGTTTTTAATGCAGGTTTCATGTTGACTACGTAAATATATTGGTAACACTTTACCTGAAGCCTTTATATACGGTATAATGCATGATAAAAGTATTTTATTGCATTAATTATGCACCTTATAATGCATAGTATGCATTGTGATATGATCAATAAGTCATGGCAACTTATGTTTTTAAATCATTTTAACTCAGTTCCAAAATCAAGTTTCAAATTTCATATTTTGTATTAAATAGGTTATATCAAATGTGGACTTTTTCTGAAAGTCAGTTTAATGTAATTTAAGTTGAAATGATTTGTACAATAAAGGTGATTATAAATAAATACACATTTAAGGCAGCAACCAAACTTACGTTTTTAAGTTGAAATAGGAGGAATTTTGTAAAAGCGTATAGTTATATTATTAAATATTTATTGTTACTCCTTTAGATAGTACAGCACATTGCAGCATATGTAAATATTAAAATGCATTGCTGTTATTTATGAAAATACGTACAATGCAAGGATGCATTTACTTGACGAGTAAAATGACTTAAGATATTATGTCTTGTTTCCTGAAAAAAAGTTAAATTTTTTGCATAAAACAAACAAAAATATCTGCCAATGGGGTAAAAAAAATGATCTTAACTCAAAGGCTAAACAATAATTTTGTTCTTAGCCCCTTGGCAGATATTTTAGCTTGTTTTAGGCAAAAAATTATTATGAATATTTTCAGAAAATAAGACATAATATCTCAAGTAATTTTACTTGTCAAGTAAATGCATCCTGATTCATAAATTTGTAGATATTTATACCAGAAAATAAGACAAGACGTATCTATATCATTAATGCATTATACATAAAGGCTTCAAGTAAAGCGTGATTGCAAAAAAAAAACAAATCTTAGATATTTACACTAAGACGAGAATTCTTGAATCAAGATGAATTAACTTTACAAGTAAAATGACTCAATATATTATGTCTTATTTTCTGAAAAAAAATAGCAAAATTATGTTAGATTGCATAAAACAAGAAAAAATATCTGCCAATGGGGCAAAAATAAAAAATTATTGTTTAGCTTTGAATTATGATTTTTCTTACCCCATTGGCAGATATTAAGCAAAAGGCGTACACAAGTCATCTCACTTGTCAAGTAAATACATCTTGATTCAAGAATGTTTCTACATTTATATGAGAAAACAAGACAAGAGATAATTGTTGCAGTTCTACCAGTTTGAGTGATTGTGATTTGATGATCAGTTGATTTGACGGTCAGTTGATTTGACGATCAGTTGATTT
>CM049873.1:35149700-35164700 GCA_027474115.1 Schizopygopsis malacanthus | reverse complement strand
ATATTTGAATGCTATATTGTTACTAAAATGGTTATTTCCATGCATGTTTCGGTCAATTATGTTTTATATCCTTTTATAATCGCTATAAAATGGGTAGGTTTAGGTTTGGGATAGGTTAACTCTTTCCCCGCCAGGGTTTTTGCTGAGTTTCACTAAAATTTCATGGCCCCCAGAATATTTAGTTTTATGAATATCTGAACATGCAATACATCAAAATAAAGATCGAACCCTTACCTTCAAACTAAAAATTAGCATTGTTTTTTATTAACATTTGAATGTAGGCAGGTTTCATAAAAAAGCAATATTTTGAGCCAAAATAGGAGAAAATCGCATTTTTATCAAATACTACATCTGGATCATATTCAGTAATATTATCAAAGCAAAGATGCAGTCGATGGCTTCCATCAGTGTCTCAAAGCTTGCACGGGCCTTTAACACTTTCTGGATCCACATTTCACTCGGGAACATTAGGCGGCTTTCATTTATATGCTGTTAGTGTTGATGATCGCATTATTATTCATATCCATATGTTTACATATGCGATCGCTGGTTTCTGCGTCTTCCTCGTCTGTGTTTTTGATCGTGTGATTCATTCAGAAGATGTGTAATAGCGCCCCCTAGCGTATAACAGTGAAAACATGGAAAACTCTGTGTTTGGCAGGGAAAGAGTTAATGGGTCTAAAAATCGAAATATGCTTATTGATAAAATGCTAAACATGCATATTAAAAATGATACATATTTATTTATTTTTAGCTAAAAATGCATAGCAATTTGTATGTTTTAAATGTTGAAATATGTCTAAATTGTAAGTTTCAGCATGAATAAAAACATGTCCGTTTTGTGCTTGTAAATGTGAGGTATTAATGCCTATGTATTAACAATGAGACCCGGCTGGAGGCAGGAGAGACGCTGGCAGTCAGAAATGCTCTCTGACCTGTGAGTGAAGGTCAGTACGGACGGTTGGCGTCCTTCGGTCGCTTCAGCTGGACTTTGAGCCTCTTCATGCCGATCTGAAAGCCGTTCATGGCCTGGATGGCTGCCTGAGCGCTGGACGGGTTATCAAAGCTGACGAATCCTGAGAGACAAACACAGAACAATCCCATCAACAGCTGCTGCAAACGACCAGATTCATGAAGACGTATGTCTGCAAAACTGTGTGAGCGATGAATGATGAAGAGCAAAGCTGTGCTGTAAACTAATTCATCAGCTGACCCTAAACCTAAACCTAACACTTCAATATTTTCACAACACATACGCATGTTCACAGTTGCCTGATGTCAGTTAATAGGCAAATGACATGCAGCCAAAAAAAAGTATTTGTTTTAATTTTAGATTTAATAGCTTTCCTTCAACTTATGAACCCTCTGCAATTCCCTCACAAACCCCAGTTTGGGAAAAAATCTGATGTGATGGTGTGACAAATAAAAAAATATATATAAAAAAAATAAAATAAGAAATATTAAAAATTACAATATTTTATTAATATAAATAATAATAAAATAAATAAATAAATCAAAACATAAAATAAAAAATGTAATAAAACAATTAATGAAAATAAATAATAATGTACTACATTTTTTTTAAATTAATGAATTACTAAATTTTTTTAATTACCTATCAATTTCATGAATCCCAGTTTGGAAACCTTCATATAATGGCATGACAAAGAATGTATATAATGTATATATATAAAATCAAATCAAATAAAACAAATCAAATACAAGATTATATATATATAATTTTCTTAAAATTAAAAACTAGCTTTCCATCAACTCAAACAACTTCCCTCGTGAGCCCCAGTTTAGGAAACCTTAATATAATGGCATGACAAAGAATGTATATTGTATAAAATTAATGTATAAAATTAATTTAAAAAGTAAAAAATCAAATAAAAAATAATTAAAATCCCATAATTACACAAGTTAAAAACACAAAGGAGGGCCCACGATCGCCGGTTAATTATATGGTAATATATTAATCTATTGTAGAAACTTAATTTTTACTGTAAAGCTGCTTTGCACATTGTTTCGTGATTTTACAAATAATCTTGGTACATAACTTGAAACGTTGATAAGTTTATTTATATAGCACATTTCATACGATCGCTGAAATAATCATACAAAATAATCACAACAATAAAAGCAAAACAATATTTATTCATTTAAAATATATATTTAAAATTAATTTAAAAAGGTTAAAAACACAAAGAGACCTCCCCGAAGTGAAATGAGGGAGACCTCCCGCTCCCTTCTATGTGACCAAAACCCATCACCACAAACCTTATTTACACCCCCCCCCCCCCCACCACTGAATGTGATTTAAAGGGGCCCCCATAGCAAAATCAGTGCACAGGGCCCAGAATTCCTAGCGACGGCCCTGCTCCCGAGCGCTAATCGCATCTGGCATTGTGGGAACTTACCGAAACACTTGCTCTGATTGGTGGCCCGGTCCACGAAGACTTTGGCGGAAATGACGTTGCCAAAGGGCAGAAACATCTGCACGAGCTCCACATCGCCGAACTCCTGCGGCAGGTGGTAAATAAACAGGTTACAGCCCTCCGGCCCTGAGAGAGAGAGAGAGAGAGAGAGAGAGAGAGAGTGAGAGGGAGAGCGGGAGAGTGAGAGGGAGAGTGAGAGAGAGTGAGAGTGAGAGTGAGAGGGTGAGCGGGAGAGTGAGAGGGAGAGAGAGAGAGTGGGAGAGTGAGAGCGGGAGAGTGAGAGTGGGAGAGTGTGAGCGGGAGAGTGAGAGTGGGAGAGTGAGAGCGAGAGTGGGAGAGTGAGAGCGGAAGAGTGAGCGGGAGAGTGAGCGAGTGAGATGGAGAGTGAGAGCGGGAGAGTGAGAGGAAGAGTGAGAGCGGGAGGAAGAGGAAGAGTGAGAGCGGGATAGTGAGAGTGAGATGGAGAGGAAGCGTGAGAGCGGGAGAGTGAGAGTGAGAGAGCGGGATAGTGAGAGTGAGAGGAAGAGTGAGAGCGGGAGAGTGAGAGTTAAGGGAGAGTGAGAGGGAGAGTGAGAGCGGGATAGTGAGAGGGAGAGGAGGAGTGAGAGCGGGAGAGTGAGAGCGGGAGAGTGGGAGAGTGAGAAGAAGAGTGAGAGTGAGAGGAAGAGTGAGAGCGGGAGAGTGAGAGGGAGAGTTAAGGGAGAGGGAGAGTGAGAGCGGGATAGTGAGAGGGAGAGGAGGAGTGAGAGCGGGAGAGTGAGAGCGGGAGAGTGAGAGTGAGAAGAGTGAGAGTGAGAGGAAGAGTGAGAGCGGGAGAGTGAGAGTGGGAGAGTGAGAGCGGGATAGTGAGAGTGAGATGGAGAGGAAGCGTGAGAGCGGGAGAGTGAGAGAGAGAGAGCGGGATAGTGAGAGTGAGAGGAAGAGTGAGAGCGGGAGAGTGAGAGGGAGAGTTAAGGGAGAGTGAGAGCGGGATAGTGAGAGGGAGAGGAGGAGTGAGAGCGGGAGAGTGAGAGCGGGAGAGTGGGAGAGTGAGAAGAAGAGTGAGAGTGAGAGAAAGAGTGAGAGTGGGAGAGTGAGAGGGAGAGTGAGAGGGAGAGTGAGAGCGGGATAGTGAGAGGGAGAGGAGGAGTGAGAGCGGGAGAGTGGGAGAGTGAGAAGAAGAGTGAGAGTGAGAGGAAGAGTGAGAGCGGGAGAGTGAGAGGGAGACACACGAAGGAGATATCACACAGAGACGGACACAGAAGGCCTGATCTCAGCCGGTGATCGTGACACAGATTCACACGTCATTGTCTTTTTTTTCATCGAGATTTGATGTCATGTGGATTTGGCTCTTCTAAGGTGTTGAGCTTTTGGGAAAATTGGAAAACCATAATTTATGTGTCTCCTGGTGCTTGGCAGAGCGAAGGAGCAAACTATAAATATTAACCATAAAAAAATAGCAAAATAAAAATACAAAATAATTATAAATACAATGTAATTAAATATGTAAACAATAATATATAGGAATACAATTATATTAAAATCAAATTAAATAAAACAAAATATACAAATAAAAGGAAAAATAATATTTAACTTAAGAATTAACAGAAAATAAAAACAAATAATTAGGGAAGACATGTTTGTTTCTCTTCTGTAAAGATTTGATTGATTTATTACTTTTTTTCTGAGAAACCGGACTGTTCTGGAGAGATTAAATCAGAATTGTAAATTAATTTCATTTACAAAAGAGCTTCGTTTGAACTCAATACAAGCGTCTGAATAAACACAGACGGACTGAAGAAACTCGCCGGAGAGTGAGTTTACATTATTGCTGACAGAAACTTTAAACAATACATTCAATAAAATATGAAAATAACAGTAAAATATATTAACAAAAAATAATAAAATAATAGACAAAACATAAAAATGAAGAAAAGAAATATCATTTTTTTTATAAAAAAATAAATACAACAAATTAAATAATAAATATAAAAAATTGTATTCAAAATAAAATACAAAAACACAAAACAAGACAAAATATTTTTTTATATTAACATCAAATCAAACTTCTAAAATAAAATACATAATTAAACTAAAAACAGTGCTGATGGAGCAATCAATTATTAACAGTAAAATAAATAATAACATAAAAGACAAAACTAAATAAAATAAAAAGATAAAATAAGACAAAACATAAAATTAAATACTTTTTTTTTTAATTAAAACTAAATCAAATAAAGCAAGATGATACATAAATAAAATAAAATATATAAAACAAAATAAAAGACAAAAAAGTACCTGATTAACAGTAAATTAAATCAAATGATCTGTAATTAATCTGCACAAACTCATTCTTCAGGTCGAGGACTCAAGCTTTGATTTCAGACAGAAATATTATAGTGATCATTTTTCAATCGTGTCAGGAATAAGTTATGCTTTAAAGAGTTGGTATCACTAAATGCTTTACATTTATTTATTTAGCAGACGCTTTTATCCAAAGTGACTTACAGTGATTCAGACTATACAGTGTGTATTGTATTTGAAAGGATCATCTGATTGTTCATGTTTGGAGTGATTTGTATCTAAACTAACATATTTTGTTTTATGTGTCGCCTATCTTGGCCTGGACTGTCTTGTAAATGAGATTTTACATCTCAAGAGTATTTAAATTCCTGGTTAAATCAAGGTTTATTAATAATAATAATATATTAAGACATGCTAAATGAGTTCTGGTTTCCATCTTTCCCGCTACATGCACGGATGGAGGTCTGATGATTTCTGCTCTAACTCTGCTGTGATTGATTTCTCATCCGTCTCTCAGAGCAATTATCACCTGTCACCTGGAGGGGGCGGAGTCTCACTCACCTTCCCGCTGTTGCTGGGGGATGATGGCTGGTTGCTGGGGAAACGCTTGGCTGATTGGCGCGTAAGCGGCAGGATAGGCTGCTGTAACCCAATGAGAGAATCACGTTAATATTCCTGATTTAACACATCGACTTACAGCACTGACGCTGAATACATGAATGAAGCTCATCATCATCATCCTCTTTATTATCATCAGAGTTTGCAAATGTTTGCTTTTGAGATGTGTTTGTGATATTTTGAATGCAGTGCTTCATTTTGCAAGAGATGTGAGGCATTTTGTGTGCAATTCTTGGATTTGTGTGCAAAGTTTTGAAAAAAAAAGTTTCTAAAATGTGTGAAAACAGTTGAAAAATATAGAGTTTCAGCTGTAATATGATGGAAATGCTGATCCAGAAAACACATGCAGACATATATACTCAGAAAAAAAAACCAGAGATTCACCTGCATAGTGCTGCACGCCGGCATACGCCTGCTGGAGAGGATCGGCCACTGGGCTCTGTGCTGCACACACACACACACACGCACACGCACAGACACACGCACACGCACAGACACACGCACACACACACACACACACACACACACACACACACACACACACACACACACACACACACACACACACACACACACACACACACACACACACGCACGCAAGTGCACAAACACACACACGCACGCACACACGCACGCACGCACGCACACACACACACACACGCAAGTGCACAAACACACACACGCACGCATGCACGCACGCACACACATGCACGCACGTAAGTGCACAAACACACACACGCACGCACGCACGCACGCACGCACGCACGCACACACACACACACACACACACAGACACACAGACACACACACACACACAGACACAGACACACAGACACACACACATGCCAGGGTCATAGGTTTGATTCCAGCTGAATGCATTAACTTGTGCATATCATGTATATCTTATATAATATATTTATATGTTTTCACAAATATATTTTTGAATGCAATGTGAGTAGCTTTAGATAACACTTGCCAAATGCATAAATGTTAATGTAAATGAAATTCATTCAGTCAAGTGCCTGAAAACATCTCCGCTATGAACATGTTTTTAATTAAAATGTTTTTTTTTGTCAATAAGTGTCTAAACAATATAGAGATGATATGGTACAGTTAGTTCAGGCGCACGTTACACGCTAAAACCACAACCACAAACATTATATTATATAAATTATTTCTAAATATATATATATTGCTTTGATAAATAAGTTCAATTTTTTTAAAATCAAATCAATTTGGCAAATATCATAATATATTATATTTAGTGTCATTAAATAATTAATCACGTTTAACTACATAAAATTTTTTTTTGTATACATAATATATGGATGTGTACTATTTATTATGTATATAGAGATACACACACATACAATATATATTTAAGAAAAATATGTTATATGTTTGATATATTTATATATAATATACATTATATGGATAAAAATATATACATGTAAATATTATCAACATCTAATAAATATACACAGTACACACACATACATTATGTAAACAAAACTTTTATTTTGGATGCGTTTGACAGCACTAATTGTAATATATTAAATTATATTATATACACATGTATTTATTTTATTTATTGATTACAAAGCTTTTTGACGTGCATTTGAAACATTAGGAATAACTGGAATATTTGTATTTGTAGACAAATATTATAAAAAGCGAGAAACATCCAAACTTGAACCCGTGTCATCTAAATCAGCACCACAGCTCAATGTGTCTTGCAGCTCTGACAGGATGGTTTTTGGTGCCAGTGTTGGTTGTTTTATGCTGATTTTCCGTTTCCAGCGGAGTAAGCGGTGTTACCTGGGTACGGGTGGATGCCGTTGGTGTAGATGTGCTCGGAGGAGGGCTGTCCGTTGGTTTGGGGAGGCAGAGCGCTGAAGCCGTTCACCCCGATCTGAGCAGCGATGCTGGGCACAGCACTGGCGCTGATGCAGGGTGGAGTGCTGGTGCCTGGTGGAAACAAACAAGAACATATAAAGCCATGAAAGGTCTAACGTAGTGTGCAAAACAATGCAACAGTTACTGCTCTTCTGTTATATGTGTACAATACTAAACACTCCACATACCTTTTGTACTTTCTACATCATTGCGCAATAACTGGCTCGTTTTATATCTATTGTTTTAGGTAATTGTTAGTGCTGTCAAATGATTAATTGCGATTAATCGCATCCAAAATAAAAGTTATCTGAATGTGTACTGTGAATATTTATAATGTATATACAAAATACACAATCATGCATGTATATATTTAAGAAATTATGTTATGTTTATATATTTATATATAATATAAAAGTATATGCATGTAAATATTTTCAAAATATATACTGCATGTGTGTCTATTTATATATAAATGATAATAAACACAGTACACATTAAAATATTGTAAACACAGTACAGTATTACGTAAACAAAAAATTGTATTTATCGTTTGACAGCACTAGTAAATGTACTTCGGTTATATATATATATTTATTTTAATTCTTTAAATCAGATGCATAGCATGCATTATATGTGATTGCACTGTAAGGACTGCTCTAATTTCGCTGTAGTGTGTATAGTGACAAAGAATCTTGAATCTAATCTTGAAATAAAGCACAACATCAGTTCTAGAGAAACTCTATAGGGAACTTGAGTTTTAACGATAGTTATAAACCTTTAAACACAAACCTACTGTGAGCTGCTTTTGTTTTTTTATAGAATTGTGTGTTCACAGAGGAATCCCTGGTGAAAAACTACACTACCCATGATGCTCCAGTGGAAATTCCACCAATCAGAGAGTGGCTGAGAGCAAATGGAACGGTTTGGTTTCATAAGAAAAAACTCCATTCATTTTCTCCATATTGCAACTTGATTTTTAATGATAACACAAACCGTATAAGACAGACCTGCTGTGAGCTCTGAGGCTATTAATCGATGGTATATGCTTTTGTTGAAGCCATCAGTTTGCATTAACGCAGCTTATTTGTAAAATAATCATGTTTAATAGTCAAAAACTACATTACCCATGATGCTGTACAGAAAAAGCAAGCAAAGTGTGCCAAAAGAGCTCCGCCCACTCCCATGATGCACTGCAAATTACGTAATTGAATCGGTCTACCTTTGATATTAAAATACTTAAATAGTTGTATCTATATATTGATAATTTGTAATAAATGTATTGCTTGCACAGTATAACCAACAACTTTAAACAAAGGAAATAGTAGTTCTTTCCCTCATTAAAGTTGTTAAGTCTTGCATCTTTGTCTTTGTCTGATTTACAAAGACTTTTTTGCTTCAAATCAAAGTTTGTAATGTTGTGATTCACCTCGAAGCTGGTTGGTTCATGGTTTCTAACACGTTAATGACGTTTTTCTTTTAATCTCTATGTGAAAGATGAATGGAATGATATTTAAACGTAGAAGTATTTGATTGGCTCCTATGGCACTGAACCCGGTTTGTCCGCAGGAGGCCGAGTCTCAGTGTTAATAAGTGTTTTCTCATGTCTCGGACACAGACACGTATAACACTGATCGCTCAACATCCTTCAGCTTTTGCTCCAAGGGCATTTCAGAGGTGCCAGATTAAAGCTGACGGGTAACAAGAGTGTGTGTCCACATCACGGATTATCAAAGCGGGAAACTGACAGAGGAAGAACTTTAATTAATTCCTCGTGACCCTTCCTCTGAGGTGTCAGCGGGCTTTTGTAGCTGGACGCTTGAAGTCGTGCAGAAGCACATCATGAGTGTGTGTGTGTGTGTGTGTGTGTGTGTGTGTGTGTGTGTGTGTGTGTGTGTGTGTGTGTCTGTGTGTGTGTGTGTGTCTGTGTGTGTGTGTGTGTGTGTGTGTGTGTGTGTCTGTGTGTGTGTGTGTGTGTGTGTGTGTGTGTGTGTGTGTGTGTGTGTGTGTGTGTGTGTGTGTGTGTGTGTGTGTGTGTGTGTGTGTGTGTGTGTGTGTGTGTGTGTGTGTGTGTGTGTGTGTGTGTGTGTGTGTGTGTGTGTGTGTGTGTGTGTGTGTGTGTGTGTGTGTGTGTGTGTGTCTGTGTGTGTGTGTGTGTGTGTGTGTGTGTGTGTGTGTGTGTGTGTGTGTGTGTGTCTGTATGTGTGTGTGTGTGTGTGTGTGTGTGTGTGTGTGTGTGTGTGTGTGTGTGTGTGTGTGTGTGTGTGTGTGTGTGTGTGTGTGTGTGTGTGTGTGTGTGTGTGTGTGTGTGTGTGTGTGAGAGAGAGAGACAGGGGTCAAACGGGGGTCTGGGATTATCCGTCACAAATCTTCACGTCTGTATTGTTCAGTCAAGGACTCTCTGGTCAAAGGCATCAGATTGGCCGTGTTCATCCTCAAACTGAGACGGATCATTTCCCATCACACCTCGTGTCTTACTGAGCAGAAAACACACTCGCTCTGTTCCAGAACCTAGTGAGCATCACTGTCTGCTGTCTACATAGACAGCGTCCTACTAGTAATCAAAACGGTACTGGGTTTGATGATTGTTTGTATCTTTTGCTCACCAAGGCTGCATTTATTTGATTCAAAATGCGAGATACAATGTTTTCTATCTGAATTTATGTTAAACTAATTTATTTCTGTGATGCGCAGCTGTATTTTCAGCATCATTACTCAAGTCTTCAGTGTCACATGATCTTCAGAAATCATTATAATATTCTGATTTACTGCTCAAGATACATTTCTGATTATTATCGATTATTTTTGTGGAGCATTGATTTTAAATATAAATCTTTTGTAACATTATAAACTGTCACTTTTGATCAACTGAATGCGTCTTTGAGTTACAAAGTATCAATTTGAGTAACTTTCCAACAATTTGGTGCATCAAATATCTTTAAATAACAAAAATGATATTGGGGAAAAATCTAATAAAAGCTGTCAAGATGAAATAGTGACAGCTGTGAAAAATAGTGTGTGTGGGGGGGTGTGTGGGGGGGGGGATAAAACTTATCATGCATAGTAAAACAAAATAGTTTCTATATCATTCAGTTCAAAGGTAAAACTATTTTTTTTATTAATATCTACAATTTAAATTTTACACACAAATATTTGGTATAAAAATCAGTAGTTTCCGATATTTTAGCAGTGCATTCTATGAATGCTGTGTTTGATTCTGCATTGGATTGACAGAACTGAAGCATCTTTTGTAGCAGAATTCACATCTAGGACACTTGAAATGCGGTCTAGATAGGCGACTCACTAGGTTTTGTAAGCGTGTCTGTGTGGATACGTGAATGCAATCAAAAGAAGCTGAAAAACATCAAAACAAAAAAGTCTTGTGGTGACGAACAGCAGTGAGAGGAACGGCTGAAACCAACACTTGTCGGGTGAGCCGTGGAAAATTAAAGCTTTGTTTTTGAAGGGAATACATTCTCCGATCTACCTAAATGTGTTTATGTTCACGCGAATCATTTGTGATCCAGCTTCACCTACAGAAGAAGCGTGTAACGTTCTTTTATGAATCTTTGACAATTGCCTTTCCTAATAATGTGCTAGTTAGCAAGTTTCATGATGAATGCGGCTAAAGTAAATAGTCCCATGAGAACGGAGAAGAGAGGGGCGGGGTCAGCAGAGCTCATTAGCATTTAAAGGAACATGCACCATAACGGCTTGAGGTTTAACCAACCAGAGCTGTTGGTTAAAAGGATGTTGTTTTAAAAATACCATTGAGAAATTTTAACCAAAATATGTTATAGACTTTTCATTAAGGCCCTGAAGAATCATATCAACTTGTGTAAAATGGGCATCCGATGACCCCTTTAACTCCATTTGCACATGATTTTCAGAAAACATTAAGTGCACATGTCTGATCATATATAAATATCAACTCTGATGACAAACTCTGACTCTGTGTGATGTATGCGTGTGTGTGTGTGTGTGTGTGTGTGTGATGTGATGTGATGTGTTGCGATAATATAATAATAATTCTACTAATAATAACAGTGATGTGTGCGATGTGAAGTGTGCGATGTGATGTGTGTGTGATGTGTTGCGATGTGATGTGTGCGATGTGAAGTGTGCGATGTGATGTGTGTGTGATGTGTGCGATGTGATGTATGTGATATGTGCGATGTATGTGATGTGTGTGATGTGTGCGATGTGATGTGTGTGATGTGATGTGATGTGTTGCGATGTGATATGTTGCGATATGAAGTGTGCGATGTGATGTATGTGATGTATGTGATGTGTGCGATGCGATGCGTGTGATGTGTGCGATGCGTGTGATGTGTGCGATGTATGTGATGTGTGTGATGTGATGCGTATATGTGTTGTGTATGTGTTGCAATGTAATGTGTGTGATGTGATGCGTATATGTGTTGTGTATGTGTTGCGATGTGATGTATGTGATGTGTTCGATGTGATGTGATGTGATGTGAGTGATGTGTGTGATGTGTGCGATGTGTGCGATGTGTGCGATGTGATGTGTGTGATGTGGTGCGATGTGTGTGATGTGATGTGTTGCGATGTGATGTGTGCGATGTGTGTGATGTGTGCGATGTGATGTGTGTGATGTGATGTGTGCGATGAGATGTGTTGCGATGTGATGTGTGCGCTGTGATGTGTGCGATGTGATGCGCTGTGATGTGTGCGCTGTGATGTGTGCGATGTGATGTGTGCGCTGTGATGTGTGCGATGTGATGAGTGCGATGAGATGTGTTGCGATGTGATGTGTGCGCTGTGATGTGTGCGATGTGAGCGCTGTGATGTGTGCGCTGTGATGTGTGCGATGTGATGTGTGCGCTGTGATGTGTGCGATGTGATGAGTGCGATGAGATGTGTTGCGATGTGATGTGTGCGCTGTGATGTGTGCGATGTGAGCGCTGTGATGTGTGCGCTGTGATGTGTGCGATGTGATGAGTGCGATGAGATGTGTTGCGATGTGATGTGTGCGCTGTGATGTGTGCGATGTGATGTGTGCGATGTGATGTGTGCGCTGTGATGTGTGCGATGTGATGTGTGCGCTGTGATGTGTGCGCTGTGATGTGTGCGCTGTGATGGGTGCGCTGTGATGTGTGCGCTGTGATGTGTGCGCTGTGATGTGATGTATTTGTTGTTGTGTTGCGATGTGATGTGTGTGATGTGATGTGTGCGATGTGTATGTGTTGTGTCTCAAACCTAATGGAGATTACGCTTATGGAGAGTCCCCACAAGGATACTGTAGCTGACCAGACTGTGTGTGTGTGTGTGTTTATGTGTGTGTGTGTACCTGAAGACGGCGTCATGGGTGCAGCCACCAGGCTGTTGACGTTGAAAATCTGCTGCATTTGAGCGGCGGCGATGGCAGCCATAGGGTTGAGATAGGATCCCTGCGTCGCTGCCATGAGCGCCGCCTGCTGCTGCTGCTGCTGCTGCTGCAGGATCTGCTGCACATCACACACACACACACACACACACACACACACACACACACACACACACACAGACACACACACACACACACACCTCAACATTCTCAAATACAGATACATTTACTGGAGATGCAAATTCACATCAAATGTTAACTGATATCTGCTAATGGAGTGAGAAAATGTACTATAAAACAAGAATAAAAAATAAATTCAAAGGGAAAACAAGTTGTATTAACTATTGGCAGATAATTGCTTCAAGCTTAAACTCAAATCCTCAGAATGCAAGACTTAACGTCTTAAAGGATGCCGTTTCTCTGAAAAATGATTGAAAATTGCCCATGCTTTTCACTTATTATTTCAAATAATTGGATTGAGCTTTATTATTGTGTACAGCCCTATTGTTGATTTATTCATCCAAGCTTTTCCATGACTGTTTTTTTTATGACTGGATTCCGTCATTCTGTCCACGTTTTCCACATCACTGAAATCATAAAGCTCTGCGGGTAGGCAATGACCACAGACACGGACAAATGCACAGTTTAGTACACAGCACAAACAGAACCTCATAACGACTGGTAATGTGTGTGTGTGTGTGTGTGTGTGTGTGTGTGTGTGAGAGAGACTCACAGCGTGTGTGTACGCTCCATACGCTCCATACTGGATGGTCATGGGACTGAAGATGCCGAGCTGACCGGCCATCTGGTGCATCCGGCGCAGGGTCCGTTCCTTATCTGTGTCTGCAAACTTCACCACCAGACTGGAGGACGCGCCCTGAACACACACACACACACACACACACACACACACACACACACACACACACACACACACACACACACACACACTCAAGGTATTTTCTCTGAAAGCAAGTCTTAAGGAAACGCATCATGGTCAGTTCATTTCACTGACAGGACCTCCGTGGACAATATTCTATGGAAGCTTGTTTCCACCACTGAATAAACAAATGTACAAAAGTAATTCCGGCTTTCAATCACAAATTGACTTATTTTTTTTTATAATTTATAATTTATATCTCACAATTCTGACTTTTTCCTTTGAATTCTGAGTTTGTATCTCATAGTTCAGTTTATTGTGTCTGTCATGGAATACATATAAAAAAGGGAATTTGGTAAAAGGTAATGAATGTTTATCTCAAAATTCGGTCTTTTTCCCCTCAGAATTGCAGAATTTTATATCTCAAAATGCAGAGTTTATATTTTGCAATTCTGATCTTTTAATCTAAATTCTGAATGCACATCTCGATTCATGCCACAGAATAGACAATCTGTAATTGTAAAAGTTTTGTTTTTTTCTTTTTTTATCTTGCAATTATTTTATTTTGTATTTCATTTATTAATTTATTTCCACAGAGATTGTTCTGTTTGTTTCAGTTTGTTTTATTCCATGCAAAAGCAGGGAATTGTAACTTTTTATGTCACAATTTGGACAATTTTGGGGGGAAAAAAGTCACAATTATAGTTTTTCTATTCTGTGTCTTCATGAATCTTGCAATCTTATCTCACAATTCTGACATTGATTGTTAGAATTCTGATATTATATCTCACAATTCCACACACACACACACACACACACACACACACACACACACACACACACACACACACACACACACACACACACACACACACACACATGTTGGGTTTCCATGTTTTATGGGGACTTTCCATAGACGTAATGGTTTTTATACTGTACAAACTGTATATTCTATCCCCTTACACTGCCCTATCCCTAACCTAACCATCACAGGAGACATTCTGCAATTTTACATTTTCAAAAAACATCACTTAGTCTGATTTATAAGCTGGTTTCCTCATGGGGACCAAAAAATGTCCCCACACACAAGGATTTTGGATATTGCCATCGTTGTGGACATTTTGTCCCCATAACGTAGGGTATACCTGAACCACACACACACACACACACACACACACACACACACACACACACACTCTCTCTCTCTCTCTCTCACACACACACACACACACACTCTCTCTCTCTCTCTCTCACACACACACACACACACACACACACACACACACACACACACACACTCTCTCTCTCTCTCTATCTCTCTCTCTCACACACACACACACACACACCTCTCTCTCTCTCTCACACACACACACATTCTCTCTCTCTATCTCTCTCTCACACACACACACCTCTCTCACTCACTCTCTCTCTCTCTCTCTCTCTCTCTCTCTCTCTCTCTCTCTCTCTCTCTCTCTCTCTCTCTCTCTCTCACACACACACACACACACACACACACACACACACACACACACACACACAGG
>CM049873.1:35122200-35142200 GCA_027474115.1 Schizopygopsis malacanthus | reverse complement strand
TGTGTGAGAGAGAGAGAGAGAGAGAGAGAGAGAGAGAGAGAGTGTGTGTGTGTGTGTGTGCGTGTGTGAGAGAGAGAGAGAGAGAGAGAGAGTGTGTGTGTGTGTGAGAGAGAGAGAGAGAGAGAGAGTGAGTGTGTGTGTGCGTGTGTGAGAGAGAGAGAGAGAGAGAGTGTGTGTGCGTGTGAGAGAGAGAGAGAGAGAGAGAGTGTGTGTGTGCGTGGCGAGAGAGAGAGAGAGTGTGTGTGCGTGTGAGAGAGAGAGAGAGAGAGTGTGTGTGTGTGTGTGCGTGTGCGAGAGTGCGAGAGTGTGTGTGCGCGTGTGAGAGAGAGAGAGAGAGAGAGTGTGTGTGTGTGTGCGTGTGTGTGTATGTGTGTGCGTGTGCGAGAGAGAGAGAGAGAGTGTGTGTGTGTGTGCGTGTGAGAGAGAGAGAGTGTGTGTGTGTGTGTGTGTGCGTGCGAGAGAGAGAGAGAGAGAGAGAGAGAGAGAGAGAGAGAGAGAGAGAGAGAGTGTGAGAGAGAGAGTGAGTGAGTGAGTGAGTGAGTGAGAGTGTGTGTGGGTGTGTGTGTGTGTGTGCGCGTGCGCGTGCGTGTGCGTGTGTGTGTGTGAACGCTTTAACCTTTCCAGACACAATAACCGGAGCAGGTTTGCCGGGAGCCGCCGAGGGCCCTGAAGAGGAAACACGGCACAAACATCCATCTACCAAACCCACAATCATCAAACCTCCCTGACCCCAGACGCCCGCAATTCATCGCTGGGACGCCAGAAAATGACTTGTATTCTCCGCAAACAAGATGCATTAACGCCGGAGCGACTGACACACTTTCATGAGACAGAACCACAGGAGATGAGAACGGCTTTAGACGTGCAGAGCGACTGACACACTCACTCATCAGTCGCTCATCATGTTTGAGGATTTCAGATCTGATGGTTAGGGAAAACATTTGGACGTGAATTCATCTTAACTAGCGCTGCTAAAGCTTCATTATTCACCACAGAAATCCAGCCGAACTACAAGTCAAACGCCAAAGAAGTCACTGTTGTGGTTTACAACATACCACACACTGCGAATAGAAAATCATAAATAACATCTTTTATGTTTCACCCAGAAAGATATGAAATTGAACCCAGCAAATGAAGCCCTTGTTTCTCAGACGTGTGTCTCCTCTCGATCAACAAACAAGTCCACGTTAAAGCTGAAGCGTGTAATTCCTGCTCAACTATCATCATAATACAGACCTGCAGAAATAATGTCTGTATCCCAACCAGCTTCAAACACTCAACAACCAACCAACCAAACAGACGAGTGTCTGACAAATGCAACATACATTAGCAAAATGAATATGTGACAACAGTTTAGCATTGAATACAAGCATACGGAGCACTCTATGTTTTTCAGTTAAATAAAATAGTTTCCACATGATCTCAGTCTACTGCATGATTGATCAGGCAAATAAAGTTATCTAGAGATGAAAAGGGGTTTAATTTTGTGTTTGATATCACTAACTTCCAGTTATGGTCACATCAAGAGCATTACATTGAATATTGTATATTTGAAAAAAATAAGGCAACTACTTAAACTGTGTTAATTTGATTTAATTAATTAATTTGATTTTGCATGTACATTTAATCCCCTTATTCAATGCATATGCCTTGTGTGCATATCCAGGGCTTAAAGATATAAATAATATTTAATATTATAAACGATATATTAAATGTTTAAATTCTAAAAACATTTTATTAATAATTATACACAATTTTAATTATAATAAAATATGTTTTCTGTTGGCCTTGTAGTTTTCCACTGTCCCCACACGAAAAAAAGAAAGCTAAATACAGTATATTTTCTTTATTAAAACAAAAACAATGATGTAATTGCACATACTGCTGGAAAACATCAGCACATTGAACGAAACATTACTAGTTTGATTATAATTATCAGCTATACTCTAAACACTGTTTCCAAAACATCACAAATCATTCACACAAACCTTATTAGCCAGCTAGATAATGTTAAATTCACAGAAGACTGATATATGCATCAAAGCAAACGTGCTGATTCATATGTAACAGGTTTTCATAGAGAGCCGATCGGGGGTGCGTTTCCCAAAAGCATCGTTAGCCAACTGTGGATGTTCCATCGTTAACAACATAGTTTACCGATCCGGTGTTTCCCCGAAACCATAGAACTACAGCACATTTAACTATCTTCTGGAGATTGAACTAAAGTGGCTCAGACGACGAAGAAGCAACAGTCGTGACTCGTTTGCATGACTATGCATCGTACTACGGTGGTTAATCAGCGAGTTAAGTGGTCGTGTGTTTGAGAAACAGAGGCTGAATGAGGGTCGATGGCGGTGTGTCAGAGAGTTGTGTCGGTGCTGACCCTTACTGGCCCCATCAGGCCCCCGCAGCACGGTGCACTCCTCTATCTGGCCGAACGACTCGAACAGCCGCCGCACATCTTCTTCACTCTGCTGCTTCCCCAGCATGCCCACAAACAGCTTCCGGTCTTCTGACAGAGAGAGAGAGACAGAGAGACACATTACCTCACATTCACCTCATATTTCACTGGTTTCACCAAAGACGGTTCACTTCTATGTTTATGAATGGGAGAAACTGCAACGCGCACTATGGCAGAATAGTCCCGCCTTCTAAACGAAAGAGCCAATCGCTGATTGCTAAAGTCATTGCCTCACAGAAGCGGCCAATAGAAGTGCCGGTTCCCACAGAACCAGTGAACAGACTTTCCTTGAAAAAGCACATTGTTTGCACTCTATCTGCCATGTGTTACAGACACCACCGGCGGCTTTTTCTGCAGCTCAGAGCGTATTTTTCAAGTTTAAAAAGGTTTTTATGAAAAAAACTCCATATGTTGAGTGCATTTTTGACAGCTGACCAATGACAAGCAAGTAGCGAATCGTTCCATAACAAGAAAAACAACAAGAAAAATGGAGAAGATAGCCGGTAGACAGATCGTACTAGTTTCGGAGCACAAGGAGTTTAAGATATTAGCACAAAACTCTATCTAGTCTAAAATCTGCCCAAAACCGCGCATCATGCAACCGGAGCTCCTGGACTAAATCATTGGAAGCACCATACTGGTTCCTCCCCGTGCACCCACAAACATCGTTGTGAACTGACATTAACTTCATTAACTGACACCTCGTTAACTTAAAAAGCCAACTTTTTACTCTCTTCCATTATTTCTGCAGCACACAGTGCCAGGCTACAGTTGCAGCTGTTGTTATAGCAGAAAATGACGCCCTCAGCTGCTATTTGTAACCAAAATGCCAAAATACTTTAAGCTTTTAAATGGTAACAGTACGTTATTTTACCATATTTTTACTTGAGAAGCAAAATAGCTGATTTGTGTCCTGTTTTTGGAAAAATGTATCAAAATGAGGTGATTTTATGCTTTAAAAAAGGAGCATGGGGTCAGAAAAATACATTACATTCAAAGGGCCTTTTACAGGTACTTTTTTCCTTGTTTTAAACAAACTCATCTTTTATGATAATAATAATAATAATAATATCTTAAGTCATTTTGCTTCTGAGGAAAACACATCTTGAGTTAGGCATTTGTTCTGGAAAAGACAAAACACAAAATAAGACATAAAATACTGAGTAATAAAATCTTGTTTGACATTGAAGAATCTTATACACACTTTCATAAATGTTGATGAATTTGTGATTTCAGAAAACCATTCCTATCCGTCAAACTCTCCTTCAGAGTCTCTCTGGTGTGTAACGCTCCTAACGTGCCATTTCTGTATCGTCTGTTTTACTGTACTTTCTGCTGCTTAATTGAACGTTCGTACAGCAAAGGCACTTCAGTCCTGTGTTAATATCATAATCCTTCCATGCCAATGAAAGAGCTGGAGAGCGATTAATCAGTATTTCATGCACTGTTAACTGTATTTTATGGCTTTGTCAGATCTTTTTGAGACTGAACTGAGTAAAAAAAGTGCAGAAGACAAAGAAGTTCAGAGGAAGAGAAAGTTCAAAAGTATAAAGCACAATGTGAACAAGAGAAATCACGGTTGGATTCTCTGTTTTAGGTCTGAAATGTTCTACACAAGCACACTATTGACAGTTTTTCCTGTGATGTGAGCTTCTTTCGCTCGTCTGAACACACACCGGTCTCCGCTCATTCATCAGTTCTCCCTCAGCTCTTCATCTCTTCTGCCTGACAGCTTGTATTCCCTCCACATCCAGTCTTACATAAGCTGCTTTAATGGAGCTTTGCGCTGGTGTGACCCCAGACTCATCATCTGTCTTCTGCACTGTACCAGAGCTTTACATTATGCATACAAGCCCTCAGAGAGCGGCAGGACACGACACTCATCCTGAGAGGAAGAGATCAGAGACCATTACCCTCACTCCACACAAGACAACTGAGATACGACTGAGACACGGCTGAGATACAGCTAAGATATGATTGAGATACGACTGAGACACGGCTGAGATATAACAGATTCGGCTGAGATACAGCTGAGATATAACTAAGATATAGCTCAAATACAGCCAAGATACAGCTGAGATATGACTGAGATATAGACGAGATATGGCTGAGATATGACTGAGATATAACAGATTCGGCTGAGATACAGCTGAGATATAACTAAGATATAGCTCAAATACAGCCGAGATATAGCCGAGATATGACTGAGATATAGCTAAAATACAGCCGAGATATAACCGAGATACGACTGAGATATAGCCGAGATATGGCTGAGATATAACTGAGATATAGCTAAAATACAGCCAAGATACAGCTGAGATATGACTGAGATATGACTGAGATATAACAGATTCGGCTGAGATACAGCTGAGATATAGATAAGATATAATTGAGATATGACTGAGATATGGCTGAAATATGGCTGAGATATGACTGAGATATGGCTGAGATATAGCTGAGATATGACTGAGATATAACAGATTCGGCTGAGATACAGCTGAGATATAGATAATATATAATTAAGATATGACTGAGATATGGCTGAAATATGGCTGAGATATGACTGACATATAACAGATTCGGCTGAGATACAGCTGAGATATAGATAATATATAATTGAGATATGACTGAAATATGGCTGAGATATGACTGAGATATGGCTGAGATATAGCTGAGATATGACTGAGATATAGCTGAGATATGACTGAGATACGACTGAGATATGATTGCGATATAGCTGAGATATAGCTGAGTTATGACTGAGAAATAGATGAGATATGACTGAGATACGACTGAGATATGATTGCGATATAGCTGAGATATGACTGAGATACGACTGAGATATGACTGAGATATGATTGCGATATAGCTGAGATATGACTGAGATATGACTGAGATACGACTGAGATATGATTGCGATATAGCTGAGATATGACGGAGATATGACTGAGATACGACTGAGATATGATTGCGATATAGCTGAGATATAGCTGAGATATGACTGAGATATGACTGAGATATAGATGAGATATGACTGAGATACGACTGAGATATGATTGCGATATAGATGAGATATGATTGAGATACGACTGAGATATGATTGCGATATAGATGAGATATTCCTGATATACGACTGAGATACGACTGAGATATAGATGAGATATGATTGAGATACGACTGAGATATGACTGAGATACGACTGAGATATGATTGCGATATAGATGAGATACGACTGAGATATGATTGCGATATAGATGAGATGTGACTGAGATACGACTGAGATATGATTGCGATATAGATGAGATACGACTGAGATACGATTGCGATATAGATGAGATATGACTGAGATACGACTAAGATATGATTGCAATATAGATGAGATATGACTGAGATACGACTGAGATATGATTGCGATATAGATGAGATATGATTGAGATACGACTGAGATACGACTGAGATACGACTGAGATACGACTGAGATATGATTGCGATATGACTGCGATATGACTGAGATATGACTGAGATATAGATGAGATATGACTGAGATACGACTGAGATACGATTGCGATATAGATGAGATATGACTGAGATATGACAGATATGATTGCGATATAGATGAGATACGACTGAGATACGACTGAGATATGATTGCGATATAGATGAGATATGACTGAGATATGACTGAGATATGACTGAGATACGACTGAGATACGATTGCGATATAGATGAGATATGACTGAGATATGACAGATATGATTGCGATATAGATGAGATACGACTGAGATACGACTGAGATATGATTGCGATATAGATGAGATATGACTGAGATACGACTGAGATATAGATGAGATATGACTGAGATACGACTGAGATACGACTGAGATATGATTGCGATATAGATGAGATATGACTGAGATACGACTGAGATACGATTGCGATATAGATGAGATATTACTGAGATATGACTGAGATATGACTGAGATACGACTGAGATACGACTGAGATACGACTGAGATATGACTGAGATATAGATGAGATATGACTGAGATACGACTGAGATACGATTGCGATATAGATGAGATATGACTGAGATATGACTGAGATACGACTGAGATACGACTGAGATACGACTGAGATATGATTGCGATATGACTGAGATATGACTGAGATATAGATGAGATATGACTGAGATATGACTGAGATACGACTGAGATACGATTGCGATACGATTGCGATATAGATGAGATATGACTGAGATATGACAGATATGATTGCGATATAGATGAGATATGACTGAGATATAACTGAGATATGACTGAGATACGACTGAGATACGACTGAGATACGATTGCGATATAGATGAGATATGACTGAGATATGACAGATATGATTGCGATATAGATGATATATGACTGAGATACGACTGAGATATGATTGCGATATAGATGAGATACGACTGAGATACGACTGAGATATGATTGCGATATAGATGAGATATGATTGAGATATGACTGAGATACGACTGAGATACGACTGAGATATGATTGCGATATAGATGAGATACGACTGAGATACGACTGAGATATGATTGCAATATAGATGAGATACGACTGAGATACGATTGCGATATAGATGAGATATGAGTGAGATACGACTAAGATATGATTGCAATATAGATGAGATATGACTGAGATACGACTGAGATATGATTGCGATATAGATGAGATATGATTGAGATACGACTGAGATACGACTGAGATACGACTGAGATACGACTGAGATATGATTGCGATATGACTGAGATATGACTGAGATATAGATGAGATATGACTGAGATACGACTGAGATACGATTGCGATATAGATGAGATATGACTGAGATATGACAGATATGATTGCGATATAGATGAGATACGACTGAGATACGACTGAGATATGATTGCGATATAGATGAGATATGACTGAGATATGACTGAGATATGACTGAGATACGACTGAGATACGATTGCGATATAGATGAGATATGACTGAGATATGACAGATATGATTGCGATATAGATGAGATACGACTGATATACGACTGAGATATGATTGAGATATAGATGAGATATGACTGAGATACGACTGAGATACGACTGAGATATAGATGAGATATAGATGAGATATGACTGAGATACGACTGAGATACGACTGAGATATAGATGAGATATGACTGAGATACGACTGAGATACGACTGAGATATGATTGCGATATAGATGAGATACGACTGAGATACGATTGCGATATAGATGAGATATTACTGAGATATGACTGAGATATGACTGAGATACGACTGAGATACGACTGAGATACGACTGAGATATAGATGAGATATGACTGAGATACGACTGAGATACGATTGCGATACGATTGCGATATAGATGAGATATGACTGAGATATGACTGAGATACGACTGAGATACGACTGAGATACGACTGAGATATGATTGCGATATGACTGAGATATGACTGAGATATAGATGAGATATGACTGAGATATGACTGAGATACGACTGAGATACGACTGAGATACGATTGCGATATAGATGAGATATGACTGAGATATGACAGATATGATTGCGATATAGATGAGATATGACTGAGATACGACTGAGATATGATTGCGATATAGATGAGATATAGATGAGATACGACTGAGATACGACTGAGATATGATTGCGATATAGATGAGATATGATTGAGATATGACTGAGATACGACTGAGATACGACTGAGATATGATTGCGATATAGATGAGATACGACTGAGATACGACTGAGATACGACTGAGATACGACTGAGATACGACTGAGATATAGATGTGATATGATTGCGATATGACTGAGATATGACTGAGATATAGATGAGATACGACTGAGATACGACTGAGATATGATTTCGATATAGATGAGATACGACTGAGATACGACTGAGATATGACTGAGAAACGACTGAGATATGATTGCGATATAGATGAGATATGATTGCGATATGACTGAGATATGACTGAGATATAGATGAGATATGACTGAGATACGACTGAGATATGATTTCGATATAGATGAGATACGACTGAGATACGACTGAGATACGATTGAGATATAGTTGAAATGACAGAGAAACAACTGAGATACAGCGAAGCGATTCATCAAATAGAACTGATTAAAATAATATAAATATTCAAATGTAAATGGGAAAAAATAAAGAACTTACATTTTAATTGTATTAATAGCCCTGTCAAAAAATCTTGAAATGAAAATGTTTATTTAAATTCTAATAATATTTGGCAGTTTTTACAGTATTTTTGAACACATAAATGCAGCCTTGGTGAGCAGAAGAGACTTCTTTCAAAAACATATATGAATAAAGACAGATAAAGCAGGCAGGTGGATGTGTGTCACTTCAGTGAGCAACTGGGTCAGCGATCAGTCTTACCGGTGTACAAATCACTAGTGTTACTGTCATCATAAAACAGGTCATGGTCATCCTTAAAAGAGTCTGATGCAGTATGTAGAAATACATATTAAGCTACATAATCACACATGACAACAACATCAGATCTGACAAAAAACCACAACATGCATGTACATGAGCGCTGCTACTCTTTACATTAGCAAAGATCTTAGCCAATCACAACAGACATGTATAAAGAAAAGTCTTAAAGGTGCTGTGTACAGCCTGTGTGATCGTAAGGATCAGACAATTACTGTAAAAAAATATTATGACTGTAATGATGCAATAACATTATAAGTGGATCTCAAGGGAAAAATGAAACACGATAAAAGTTTAACACAGCATCAGCTCACTGCAAAAAAAAAATTTCTTCCTTAAATATCGACTAAATAAATGTCTACAAATGCATTTATTTTGACAAGTTAAATGACTTAAGTACGGAAGTTCTAAGCGGCCATGCATTATTATAATTTTTCTGTCTTGTTTTCTCGTGATCACGACATAACGAAAGTTGTTTTGTCGTTATCACGACTTAATTTTCTCTGTGTATTCGGCATGAGAAAATGCTATAGAAGCAGCATCATCGCAGCATCATGGATGATTGTATTCGCTTTTACTTTGATCAGGGACTCACTCAAACTGAAATAGCTCTGTGTCTGTCAGTGATTGACGACTTACACATAAGTGTTCGACACTCGAGAAGGAGGCTGTCGGGTCTGCAACTTTATCGTCGAAGACAATATAGCGACCTTGAAAGTGTAGTCAATTTCAGTGCCAGTCAACTACGTCATATGAATTCACAAATCATGGAGAATGTCATTCAGTATTATTTGCATGTCTATGACAGCGCACTGCGTATTTATAGCCAAAAGAAATCTGAATATCGAACTGCAAACTATCTTTACTGCGGTGAGATAAAGTCCATATTTGCTGCAGGAAATTAGTAACTTTATGATGAAAATATCAGCCGCTAGCGCGTACACCATAATATTCGCCAGAAACATTCACAAGGTGCGGGATTTTCTTGCGATAGCTACAATTACGTCGTGAGAAAACGGTTTTTACGTTGAGATCCCCAACTTTCGTTATGTCGAGATAATGACAAAACAACTTTAGTTATGTCGAGATCACGAGAAAATTAAGTCGTGATAACGACAAAACAATTTCCGTTATGTCGAGATCACGAAAAAACAAGACAGAAAAATTATAATAATGCATGGCCGCTTAGAACTTCTGTACTTAAGATATCATGTCTTGTTTTCTAAAAAAATATCCAAATGTTGTAAGTTTTTGCTTAAAACAAGTAAAAATATCTACCAATGGGGTAAGAAAATAATCTTGTTTAGCCTATGAATTAAGATTTTTTTTTTATCCCATTGGCAGATATGTTTACTTGTTTTAAGCAAAAACTTACAACATTTGGATATTTTTTTCAGGAAACAAGACAAAATAATTTTACTTGTCAAGTAAATGCATTCTGATTCATGAATTTGCAGCTATTTATACGAGAAAACAAGACAAATACTAAGGATTTTTGCAGTGCTGTGCTACATCATGAATGAATATTATAATCAGTTCATTGTAAAGCCTGTCTCTCTCTCTTTATGTGTCTGTCTCTCTGTGCTCTTGATCAGGGACCGGGGCTCCGCACACATCAGGGGCCACTCACACCCCATGCCATCTTTACAAGCCTAATTAACTAGCCATAATCACAATAACGACCGTTTCTGACATGTAAGTCTATGCTGAGAAAAATGAAATCAGCCACAGAGGAGGCTGGAAGTTCCTGGAGCGTTCCTCAGGGATAGATGGGAGAGAAATTGAATTTACAGTTCGTTATGTTTTCATTCCCGGACCTACGAGTTATATATTCACCATCTCGGCATCTGTGACGTAAAGGAGATGGATCACTTTTAATTAGCATTCTCGCCTGACCTGAGCTGAACTTTAGAGACGCTCGACTGCAAAGTGCAGCGTAATAACCGGTTCTAAGAGGCTTTCAGAGCCACGGATGCTGATCTCAGACACTGAGAGATATGACGTCATTCATCACACACACACACACACACACACACACACACACACACACACACACACACACACACACACACACACACACAGTCACACTCACACTCACACTCACTCACACTCACAGAAACACAGAAACACAGAGAGACAGAGACAGACACACACACACACACACACACACACACACAAAACACACACACAGACACAGAGATACAGAGACACAGAGAGACAGAGACAGACACACACACACACACACACACACACACACACACGCACACACACACACACACACACACACAGAAACAAACACAACCACAGAGAGAGAGAGAGAGAGAGAGAGAGAGAGAGAGAGAGAGAGAGAGAGACACACAGACAGACAGACAGACACACACACACACACACACACACACACACACACACACACACACACACACACAGAGAGACACACATACAGTGTAACATATACAGTATATTCTATTTGCAGCATCTGTGTGTTCTGTATCACAGAAAATACTATGACTTACAATAACAAACAAATTCACTTATAATGTGTATATGAATCAGAAAGAAAAGAAATCAGGCCAGCTGGAATGTTTTAAAGCAGTTCATGTCCAAAAGTTTCCAAGTTTACAGTGTAACTACTGGATATAACCGTACACAGACAGGGTGAATAAGCACCTTATTTTTACTTAGGGCTGTTTGATTATTGTGAAAATCAGATACACAATTATTTTTGTAATTTCCTTTAACTTTAAATATAATTCAACAGAAAAACAATACAAAATAATACAAATAAAATATAAAAAAAAAACTTCAATCCAATGTTCAGTTCATCAGCTATATAAAAATAAAAAGGAGTTTATTAACTGTTAATTATTTATGTATATTTTAATACATTTTAATTATTTTAATGTATTTTATTACCACCAATCTATCAATATTGGCATTGACAGTCAAATGTTGTATTGGTGCATCACTAATATAATATTATTATACATATAACTGAAAACTAACATTTAGGGAGGGATAAAAGGAAAAGTGATTGATTTCTTACATAAAAACTGAAACTAAATATGAGCATAAGACAAAACGAGAGCGTCGCTGCTAAACAAAATGTGGCACAATAATCATTCATCTTGATTATTTTGTTTTCATAATCAGTCTCATATTAACAAGACTTGTGGCTGTTTTTGGAAAATATTTGTAATGTTTGTTCTGGTGTAAAAGTACCACAACAGTATGGAGACAGAACCCCCCACCCCGACAAAATAAAAGTTTGGTTTAAGAAGACATTGTGGCAGAAATACATTACGAATGAATGTAACACTACTACTAAAATTATTAAAACATTGTTTTTTTAAACAATAACCATATAATATGTATTGAACGTTTTTATTGTAAATCAACTTTATTTGCCAAAAAATTTAAATAGTTACATTTTCATTAATGAAAAGATAAATGAATGTTTCATGCTTTCATGCCAGAAAAATGTAAATAATGTAAATGAATAATTCATAAGGCTATTATAAGAATAAATTAAACTTGTTTTTTATGCATTCAAATAATTAAACACATTAAAAACTGAATTTGGTAACAAAACATAAAATAAAAAAATTATTTTATTAAAAAAATAAAACATTTCATAGGGCCTTAAATATGTACTTTTTTAATTTATTCGATAAATTGATGTTAAATTGTTCAAGTTGAATGATTTTAATTAATTAGACATGCATTTTATTACTAAAACTTTATTTAACTATTAAAAAGGAGTCCAGAAAAATAAAAACGGGGGAAAAATGTAATTATAATTAAATGGAAAAAAATGAATTTGGGGGAAATAAAACAGATTTCATAGGGCCTTACCTTTGCAACCCTATCAAAACGTCACATGAAGTCACTGTGATTGGTTGATCATGGTGGGAAGTATATAATGAATGCAAATGATGTTCATAACTGATGTGCAAATTGGTCTGAATGCATCAAACTGGTTAAAATGCATTATTTATGGCAAACAAACAAATCATTCACTCTGATATCATCAGGTTTGGTCACCAAACGTGAAAAAGTGACCCAAACATGGACTGAAATCTGAAAGACTGTCTGATCCCGTCAAACAGCAGTCATCTAGAGCGAGTCAAATATTCGTGTCTCATCAGTGTCTGTGTCTCTGCATGTGTCATGTCTCTATGCAGAGCAAATGGTCTGGAAAATAAGAAGCTGTCAGTGACCGTGTCCAATAGATGCCGAGCGACGTCTCTTAATGTGAGCGCAGAAAAAAGAAATCTAAAGAGTCATCAAAACACCACTGACATCTGACAGCCGGCCGTCTGAGAGTCTTTTCATTGCAGCCAAATGAATGGATGCACAAACAGCATCAACAGACCAGATTAATGGATGAAGAACGTGTGCTGATGTGCTGAAGGAGTTTGTGAATATATGACAGATGTACATTTTCAGATTTTTAAACTAAGTTCTTTCTAATTTTTTTGTTTGCAAATATGCCGTTCCACCAAAAAAAAGAGAGAGTTTGGTGGTTTCTATGTCATTTTTTTAACCCCAGAATCGCACAAAATTTTGTATAGAATTTATATATTTTTTTACATCTAGAAATTCCAAGTTTATATTACGCAATTCTGAGTTTATACCCCGCAATTCTGATTTTATACCCCGCAATTCCGAGTTTATATTCCGCAATTCTGATTTTATATTCCGCAATTACAAGTTTATATTCCGCAATTCTGAGTTTATACCCCGCAATTCTGATTTTATACCCCGCAATTCCGAGTTTATATTCCGCAATTCTGATTTTATATTCCGCAATTACAAGTTTATATTCCGTAATTCTGAGTTTATATCCCGCAATTACAAGTTTATATTCCGTAATTCTGAGTTTATATCTTTTTTCTTACAATTCTGAGGGGAAAAAGGTCAGAAGTGCAAGACAAACTTTACAAGAATTTTTTACAAGAATTACAAGAAAAAAGTCAGATTTGTGAGATAAAAAGTTAGAATTACATTCATTTATTATTTTGTTAATCTTGTGTCAGAAACAAGCTTCCATAAATTTGGCACCAACTGAAGCTCGTAAATAATAACAGAAGAAAAATCACAGACAGCTGCTGCAGATGATAAAAGCTTTGTGCCGAGGGGCTGCGCTATGCGAGAGTGAGTGAGTGAGTGTGTGTGTGTGTGTGTGTGTGTGTGTGTGTGTGTGAGTGAGTGAGTGAGTGAGTGAGTGTGAGAGTGTGAGTGTGAGTGTGTGTGTGTGTGCGTGTGTGTGTGTGAGTGAGTGAGTGAGTGAGTGAGTGTGTGTGTATGTGTGTGTGTGTGTGTGAGTGAGTGAGTGAGTGAGTGTGTATGTATGTGTGTGCGTGTGTGTGTGTGTGTGAGTGAGAGAGAGAGAGAGAGAGTGAGAGTGAGAGTGTGTATGTGGGTATGTGCATGTGTGCGTGTGTGCATGTGCGCGCGTGTGTGGCTGAGTGTGAGTGTGTGTGTGTGTGTGTGTGTGCGTGTCTCTGTGTCTGAGCGTGTGTGTGTGTGTGTGTGTGTGTGTGTGTGTGAGAGTGAGTGAGTGTATGTGTGTGTGTGTGTGAGTGAGTGAGTGTATATGTGTGTGTGTGTGTGTGTGAGTGTGTGTGTGTGTGTGAGTGAGTGAGTGAGTGAGTGTATATGTGTGTGTGTGTGTGTGTGTGTGTGTGTGTGTGTGTGTGTGTGTGTGTGTGAGTGAGTGAGTGTGTATGTATGTGTGTGCGTGTGTGAGTGAGAGAGAGAGAGAGAGAGAGAGAGAGAGTGAGAGTGAGAGTGTGTATGTGGGTATGTGCGTGTGTGTGTGTGTGCATGTGTGCGCGTGTGTGGCTGAGTGTGAGTGTGTGTGTGTGTGTGTGTGTGCGTGTCTCTGTGTCTGAGCGTGTGTGTGTGTGTGTGTGTGTGTGTGAGAGTGAGTGAGTGTATGTGTGTGTGTGTGTGTGTGTGTGTGTGTGTGTGAGTGAGTGAGTGAGTGAGTGTATATGTGTGTGTGTGTTTGTGTGAGTCTGTGTGTGTGTGTGAAGGCAGCACATCACAGAGCTCTATGGCACCGTTGGGCTAATGGAGGGTTCTTGCGCTGATATGTTCGGCCCTTGGCATTCATCTAAACCACATTATGGGCAAAAACCCAGACGCCCCAAAACTCTGATGAAGATGCATCTGTTCACCAAACCAGACCGAGAGAAAAGGCTCACATTTTTCAAAATAGCCAATGTCCTTTAGTTAAGTCACATCACAGTAGAAGCACACTTGGATTCTTGAATCATGAAGAAAATCCAGGAAAATATTAGGACAATTAATCATTTTCAAACATCTCCACCGCAACGAATTAATGGCTGGGAAAGAAAATCCAAGTGTCAGTGCAAACATAGATACACTACGAACCATAATGGTATACATCAAGGTTATACACTATGCATGCAATTGTTTAGTGTATGAACTTTATAAGGTCGATTTGTCAATCAACATGAAGCGTCCAACATTTCACACTGTGCTTTTTGGATGATTGCATCATCTGGTTTTCAAAGTGCACTTTTCTTGATGATATTTTCAGTGTGAACACTACTCACACTATTTGTATTTATGCCACAAAAATGGCATAGAATAGTGCATAAGCGCACAAATTGGCTACGCACATTATGTGTGTGATTTCTATCGAACAAACTACTTGAATGCAATGCGATTCACTTTGGCTAAATGCATGAATACAAGCTTACAGATGAACTAAAAGACACAAAACTCAGATTTTGATATGAACATTTCATGATATAACAGTTTACATATCACAATTAAAAAAAAAATTCTCAGAGATTTACAATATAATTTTTTTTCTAGCAATGTTTTTTTTTTGCAATTGCAAGTGTATAGCTGACAATAGGTTTTCATGACTTTTTTCCTCAGAATTTAGAAATGAAAGTTTCAGAAGTCGAAATTGTGAGAAAAAAGTATGTAATTATATATTTTTTTAAGTTTAACTATATTAGCTGTATAACAGTTCCCTATTGCTTTTTGTCCCTCACATCCACACATTTGTACTTTTCTCCATATGTGTGTCCATTTCTGGGTGTATGCTATAATTATTACTGTTGAGTGAGTTATTACTGTGGTCATTCTATGTGATTTTTAATTCCAAGCCATTTCGGGTTCATTTTAACCCAGCAGTATATTAATTTTCAAACAATATTTGAGTTAAATGAAAAGGTCCAGCATGTTGGGTCGAACATTTAACCAAACATCACCCGCATTATTTTTAATCCAGCATTATTTAGAGTCTATACTAATACACAAACTTCTCCATCATGTGTGTTTATCTTGTCTTTAATCTCATTTGCATATTGAGTGGCACCTTGCCCAGCGACAGCCAATCCAGAACAGTCTCCAGGTTTGTGTTTCCCAGCAGCCTCGGCGTTTGCACCTGCTGAGGTGAGAGAGCGTCTGTCAATCTCTGATTCTGACAGAACCGCCAGAGAAGGACAGATGTCAGAACATGACTGAATATTAAAGCCTGAAGTCAACTAGTCACTCGGGATAAACACGGCACCAAACGATCAGGAGGTTTTCAAAAGAGTGAAGATGGGAGAAGAGAAGAGAGAACAAATAGGAGAAAACATTTCTGGATGTAAAAGGTTAAAAACAACTGAGGTAACTCTATGACATGCTGAATATCTCTCGGTTTGTACAAGTGAACAGAAAACATGCTCTGTAAAGCACTCACACTGGAAGTCAATGGATCCAAATACAGAAGGCTCTTTTAGTTAAAAATCTGATGTCTATTCATTTAGAATTTTTGTAATTTAATATGACAGCTGTATAAAAAAGTAATTTGAATGACATTCTAATCTAATCTACTCTATTATATAATATAATATTATATTATATTATACTCTACTCTATTATATTATACTCTACTCTACTCTATTATATTATATTCTACTCTATTATATTATATCATACTCTACTCTACTCTACTCTACTCTATTACATTACATTATACTCTACTCTATTACCTTATACTCTACTCTATTACATTATACTCTACTCTACTATATTCTACTCTATTCTATTATACTCTACTCTATTATATTCTACTCTATTATATTATATTATATTCTTCTCTACTCTATTATATTATATTATATTCTACTCGATTCTATTCTATTCTATTCTACTCTACTCGATTATATTATATTCTACTCTATTATATTATACTCTACTATACTATATTATACTCTACTCTATTATATTCTAATCTACTCTATTCTATTCTATTCTACTCTATTCTATTCTATATTCTCTTCTATATTGTTTGTATGAAGAATTATTTAATCTCCTCCATATAAAACTGTTGCATGTTTTGCAAGTAATAATTTAATATTTTAATTATAAACAAATATATATATATATATATATATATATGGTACATTCTACAGAATTGGTGCAAACTGCTGTCCCACAAGCATAAAAACTCATTTAAAAAGCATTTATGAATTAAAATCTTAGATGTTTACTAATATTCTTCTATTATCTATTGAAAAACACAATAATATTGAAATATATATCAATTTGGGAGGTGGCTGTCCTGAACCATAACCCCTACATTTCACCTTTTGAAAACAATATTGAAAAAAAATTATAATAATTTATTCCGTAGTTTCTTCTTAAAAATATTTTTTTCTTATTATTTAAAACAAAAGTGAAGTTAAAAAAATTGATATGAATTTTATGTTTTCTTTGTAAATCATGAAACTTTGTATAAAAAAAAATCCTGCACTTTTTATGTCACCACCGAAACAATGCATGTTTCAGTCAGACTGATTTTAATTACACCCCTACATTTATGATCCATAACTATTCCTGCGTCTCTCTCTCATATCTACAAGGTGTGAGTATAGGTCTCATCATTTTAAGATCAATAGTTTTCAGAAGTCTCAAAATCTGTGTGTATCTTTAAGGAACGTCACTACAAACACCATTTTACTGCAATTAAGCACACTTTATTCTGTGTTATTTCATAAAATGTATTTTTTTATATGTGTACAGCTGTTAACATGTGCTGATTAGCATCTTTGAGCTGGGCCCAAAAGTATCAAAAATGGTCACCACCGAAACGTCATCATTGTTTAGGTAGTGACAAAATAAGGACAATTTTAATACAGTTATGCAAATTGTAATATTTTAGCATGTTTTAATAGTGTTTTATTATGTGGGTTAAAATTCTGTAATGTGATCGCTACCAAAGCATTACTGTCACTACCGAAACATGGGATGTATATTGATTGATAAACCAAGGTGTTATTGATTTTTGGTTCAATGTATATTCAAACTAATGAATCCTTAACTTTGAAACCAGTATGATCAACGTTATGCATTTTACAAAGAAAGATTGGATTCAAAATAGATCAAATCTCATAAATCACACTTTTAATATTGTTAAAATGGTAATTGCTATTGATTTACCTCTAAAACATAGCAAATATATATATATATATATACATACAAGGTAGATGTAAACTAAATCTTAATAGACGTTCTTATTAAAATATATATATCTGTTTTGGTCGTGACAAATTTGGGGAGAGGAAAAATATTCCAAAACTTTCTGAAAATACAACGGCACAATTATTAGAAATGTGTACCTTAGATATTATCAACTTTGTATACATACAATTTTTTTTTTTTTTTAATAACTCTGACTTTGAATCAATTCTGAAGAATGGCTCATATACTGTAAGCCATATTTACATGCAGCAAACTGCATATACATATGCATATTATTATTTTAGTATTTTAATTTACTTAATTAGTTTATTCATTTACATTCAACTCCTCCGGGTCAGAAGCGGCTTCGGTCTTTGGCAGCTGAACTCACAGTATATTTTATTACCCAGAGTTCAGTGCAAGCGCTGAAGGATGAAACCCGCGGATCATGAAGGAAATCAGAACCCCGCGCAGACATACAGCACCAGGAATAATCACACCCGCTTTAATATTTGCACATTTCTGTTTGATAACCTTGTTGGCACATCGCTCATCATTTTTGGTTTTAAATATTTGTCTTTGATTTCGCTCATTAAAACCACCAGAGCCTCATTAAATTCAAATATTTGGTCAATTAAAGTCTGAATCCTGTATAAATTAGGGAAATAAAACGGCCTGATATAAAGCATTAATCCCTCTCTTCCAATAAATGATAAATTCACCCAGAAATGACATTTCTGTCATCATTTATGTGTTTTTTCCATTGTTCGGACATAAACCGAGCTGCACTTTTCCCATTTAATGATTGTGGAAAAATGCCATATTTACACTGTTAATAACATATATCTATAATATGTTTCTAATCCGATCTTGCAGCCAAATTTCTGTCAAAAGACAAACGTTTCACAGATGACGTGTTTTTCTCGTCAGTGTCTATTTCACACAACATGGATAAACTAAAACTATAACAGTGCTGGAATAATAATGTCCATTTCTCGTTTGAAATCAATACTGGCATCATTTAGTCAATCTCAAGATCAATTATGCCATTTGCAGTTGATGCATGAACTCCACTAAACATTATTTGTAGTGCACCTGTAATCCAATCATAACAATAAGCTAAATCTGTCAGGAAAATATATTTTTAAATTGCAACCACTGTTTAAATCTTTATGCTTCAACAATATATTGCATTAAAAACATAATTCTGTTCTTAAAGTTAAGATTTCCCTACGTGCAATTTAAATGTTTGTACAACTGAGTTTTTTTATTTGAGAGCTGATTATTAAATACATTTGTTTATTTATTAATTATGAAATTAAATAGATTTTTGATTTCGGTTTTCGGTAAAGTGCATCCTGAATTTTTGGTTTTAGCCCAGAATTTTCATTTCATTTTGATGCATAATTTCATTCTGATGCATAATTTAGTTCTGATGCATCATTTCATTTTAATGCATCATTTAATTTTGATGCATAATTTCATTTTAATGCATCATTTAATTTTGATGCATAAT
>CM049873.1:35099700-35117200 GCA_027474115.1 Schizopygopsis malacanthus | reverse complement strand
AGTAATCTCATCAGAAAAGATCTCAGCAATTTCTCAGAGTTGGCAAGATACCGGAGTCTGCAACCAGTCGGAGATCTCAATATGAGCAAGGGTTACTGTAGTTACTAAAACCATAAAAAATAACAACATTCTTACTTGATTATTTTATTTCAGCTAGTTGCCGTAGCAAGAGTTCGCTTTTTCGCTTGAATTACTAAAACACTAAAACTGAAAGAAAAAAATAATAGTAAAAACTGCATAGACAAAAACATCAAATTTCGGAAACTAAAATTAAGATACATATATAAAAAAATTATTGAATAAAATATTGTCTCAATAATACTCAAATAAAACATATACAATTTTAAACATTTCTCAAATTCTCTCCATGTTCAATAAATAAAGACCGATTTTAATGTCACCATCTGATCAATGAAAAAGCACAATCACTAAAAAGTGAAACCACTAAAAAAATATCCTAAATATTACAATCTCATAAAAATTAAATAATTACTGAATTTCTCTCTCACAAAAAAATAAACACATACACAAACTGATACATATGACATAATTTACAGATGAAAATAACACATACAAGCACCTTTATTTAGTTAAGAGATACAAGAAAAGATGTTAAGAAAGATACAAGAAGAAAGGGCACACACACACACATAAACACACACACGTGTCTGCAGACACTGGCTCACGGCATGTGTTCGCTCTGGCTGATGAAGCGTCTGAACTCATGAGCGCTGAACAAGTCATTTTCTCGAGCTGGTTCTCTCATAGAGAAACACAGTGTGTGTCAGATTCATTAGAGTCCCAGTAGAGTTCAGGATGTTCAAGTGCTTCATCTCTGTCTCTCTCGCACCCTTTGGCCTCAAAAACCAATATGGCTCCCTACACACACTCTTAATGGCTTGATCAATGCTGACAAATAGGCCAGAGCTCCTGTCTCACTTTCAAACGCTCGTCGGTTTTTCTATTACTCCACTAATGCTCATCTGTGTCTCTTTTACTCCACCGGTACTCCTGTCTCACCTCCTCACACTCATCTATCTCTCTATTACTCCACCGGTACTCCTGTCTCACCTCCTCACCCTCATCTGTGTCTCTATTACTCCACCGGTACTCCTGTCTCACCTCCTCACACTCATCTATCTCTCTATTACTCCACCGGTACTCCTGTCTCACCTCCTCACACTCATCTATCTCTCTATTACTCCACCGGTACTCCTGTCTCACCTCCTCACACTCATCTATCTCTCTATTACTCTCTACTGGTACTCCTGTCTCACCTCCTCACACTCATCTGTGTCTCTTTTACTCCACCGGTACTCCTGTCTCACCTCCTCACACTCATCTGTGTCTCTTTTACTCCACCGGTACTCTCCTGTCTCACCTCCTCACACTCATCTGTGTCTCTATTACTCCACCGGTACTCCTGTCTCACCTCCTCACACTCATCTGTGTCTCTATTACTCCACCGGTACTCCTGTCTCACCTCCTCACACTCATCTGTGTCTCTATTACTCCACCGGTACTCCTGTCTCACCTCCTCACACTCATCTGTGTCTCTATTACTCCACCGGTACTCCTGTCTCACCTCCTCACACTCATCTGTGTCTCTATTACTCCACCAGTACTCCTATCTCACGTCCTCACACTCATCTGTGTCTCTATTACTCCACCGGTACTCCTGTCTCACCTCCTCACACTCATCTGTGTCTCTATTACTCCACCGTACTCCTGTCTCACCTCCTCACACTCATCTGTGTCTCTTTTACTCCCCCACCGGTACTCCTGTCTCACCTCCTCTCCTCACTCATCTGTGTCTCTTTTACTCCACCGGTACTCCTGTCTCACCTCCTCACACTCATCTGTGTCTCTATTACTCCAGCGGTACTCCTGTCTCACCTCCTCACACTCATCTATCTCTCTATTACTCCACCGGTACTCCTGTCTCACCTCCTCACACTCATCTTTCTCTCTATTACTCCACTGGTACTCCTGTCTCACACTCATCTGTGTCTCTATTACTCCACCGGTACTCCTGTCTCACCTGCTCACACTCATCTGTGTCTCTATTACTCCACCGGTACTCCTGTCTCACCTCCTCACACTCATCTGTGTCTCTATTACTCCACCGGTACTCCTGTCTCACCTCCACACACTCATCTCTGTCTCTATTACTCCACCGGTACTCCTGTCTCACCTCCTCACACTCATCTCTGTCTCTATTACTCCACCGGTACTCCTGTCTCACCTCCTCACACTCATCTGTCTCTCTATTACTCCACTGGTACTCCTGTCTCACCTCCTCACACTCATCTGTCTCTCTATTACTCCACTGGTACTCCTGTCTCACACTCATCTGTGTCTCTATTACTCCACCGGTACTCCTGTCTCACCTCCTCACACTCATCTGTGTCTCTATTACTCCACCGGTACTCCTGTCTCAACTCCTCACACTCATCTGTGTCTCTATTACTCCACCGGTACTCCTGTCTCACGTCCTCACACTCATCTGCATCTCTATTACTCCACCGGTACTCCTGTCTCACCTCCTCACACTCATCTGCATCTCTATTACTCCACCGGTACTCCTGTCTCACCTCCTCACACTCATCTATCTCTCTATTACTCCACCGGTACTCCTGTCTCACCTCCTCACACTCATCTGTCTCTATTACTCCACCGGTACTCCTCCTGTCTCACCTCCTCACATTCAGCTGTGTCTCTATTACTCCACCGGTACTCCTGTCTCACCTCCTCACACTCATCTGTCTCTATTACTCCACCGGTACTCCTGTCTCACCTCCTCACACTCATCTGTGTCTCTATTACTCCACCGTCCCTACTCCTGTCTCAACTCCTCACACTCATCTGTGTCTCTATTACTCCACCGATACTCCTGTCTCACGTCTCCTCACACTCATCTGCATCTCTATTACTCCACCGGTACTCCTGTCTCACCTCCTCACACTCATCTGCATCTCTCTCTATTACTCCACCAGTACTCCTGTCTCACCTCCTCACACTCATCTATCTCTCTATTACTCCACCGGTACTCCTGTCTCACCTCCTCACACTCATCTGTCTCTATTACTCCACCGGTACTCCTGTCTCACCTCCTCACATTCAGCTGTGTCTCTATTACTCCACCGGTACTCCTCCTGTCTCACCTCCTCACACTCATCTGTCTCTATTACTCCACCGGTACTCCTGTCTCACCTCCTCACACTCATCTGTGTCTCTATTACTCCACCGGTACTCCTGTCTCACCTCCTCACACTCATCTGTGTCTCTATTACTCCACCGGTACTCCTGTCTCACCTCCTCACACTCATCTGTGTCTCTATTACTCCACCGGTACTCCTGTCTCACCTCCTCACACTCATCTATCTCTCTATTACTCCACCGTACTCCTGTCTCACCTCCTCACACTTCTGTCTCTATTACTCCACCGGTACTCCTGTCTCACCTCCTCACACAGCTGTGTCTCTATCTCCACCGTACTCCTGTCTCACCTCCTCACACTTCTGTCTCTATTACTCCACCGGTACTCCTGTCTCACCTCCTCACACTCATCTGTGTCTCTATTACTCCACCGGTACTCCTGTCTCACCTCCTCACACTCATCTGTCTCTATTACTACCGGTTCCTGTCTCACTCCACTCATCTGGTCTCTATTACTCCACCGGTACTCCTGTCTCACCTCCTCACACTCATCTGTGTCTCTATTACTCCACCGGTACTCCTGTCTCACCTCCTCACACTCATTTGTCTCTATTACTACCGGTTCCTGTCTCACTCCACACACTCATCTGTGTCTCTATTACTCCACCGGTACTCCTGTCTCACCTCCTCACACTCATCTGTCTCTCTATTACTCCACTGGTACTCCTGTCTCACCTCCTCACTCATCTGTGTCTCTATTACTCCACCGGTACTCCTGTCTCACCTCCTCACACTCATCTGTGTCTCTATTACTCCACCGGTACTCCTGTCTCACCTCCTCACACTCATCTGTCTCTCTATTACTCCACTGGTACTCCTGTCCACACTCACGTCCTATTACTCCACCGGTACTCCTGTCTCATCTCACACTCATCTGCATCTCTATTACTCCACCGGTACTCCTGTCTCACCTCCTCACACTCATCTATCTCTCTATTACTCCACCGGTACTCCTGTCTCACCTCCTCACACTCATCTGTCTCTATTACTCCACCGGTACTCCTGTCTCACCTCCTCACATTCAGCTGTGTCTCTATTACTCCACCGGTACTCCTGTCTCACCTCCTCACACTCATCTGTGTCTCTATTACTCCACCGGTACTCCTGTCTCACCTCCTCACACTCATCTGTGTCTCTATTACTCCACCGGTACTCCTGTCTCACCTCCTCACACTCATCTGTGTCTCTATTACTCCACCGGTACTCCTGTCTCACCTCCTCACACTCATCTGTGTCTCTATTACTCCACCGGTACTCCTGTCTCACCTCCTCACACTCATCTGTGTCTCTATTACTCCACCGGTACTCCTGTCTCACCTCCTCACACCTCTGTGTCTCTATCTCCACCGTACTCCTGTCTCACCTCCTCACACATTGTGTCTCTATTACTCCACCGGTACTCCTGTCTCACCTCCTCACACTCTGTGTCTCTATCTCCACCGTACTCCTGTCTCACCTCCTCACACTCAACTGTGTCTCTATTACTCCACCGGTACTCCTGTCTCACCTCCTCACACTCATCTGTGTCTCTATTACTCCACCGGTACTCCTGTCTCACCTCCTCACACTCATCTGTCTCTCTATTACTCCACTGGTACTCCTGTCTCACCTCCTCACACTCATCTGTCTCTCTATTACTCCACTGGTACTCCTGTCTCACACTCATCTGTGTCTCTATTACTCCACCGGTACTCCTGTCTCACCTCCTCACACTCATCTGTCTCTCTATTACTCCACTGGTACTCCTGTCTCACACTCATCTCCACCGGAGTAATAGAGACACACACACACACACACACACACACGCACACACATGTTGGGTTTCCATGTTTTATGGGGACTTTCCATAGACGTAATGGTTTTATACTGTACAAACTGTATATTCTATCCCCTACACTGCCCCTATCCCTAAACCTAACCATCACAGGAGACATTCTGCAATTTTACATTTTCAAAAAACATCACTTAGTCTGATTTATAAGCTGGTTTCCTCATGGGGACCAAAAAATGTCCCCACACGGACAAGGATTTTGGATATTGCCATCCTTGTGGGGACATTTTGTCCCCATAACGTAGGGTTTACCTGAACCACACATACACACACACACACACACACACACACACACACACACACACACACACACACACACACACACATGTTGGGTTTCCATGTTTTATGGGGACTTTCCATAGACGTAATGGTTTTTATACTGTACAAACTGTATATTCTATCCCCTTACACTGCCCCTATCCCTAAACCTAACCATCACAGGAGACATTCTGCAATTTTACATTTTCAAAAAACATCACTTAGTCTGATTTATAAGCTGGTTTCCTCATGGGGACCAAAAAATGTCCCCACACGGACAAGGATTTTGGATATTGCCATCGTTGTGGGGACATTTTGTCCCCATAACGTAGGGTATACCTGAACCACACACACACACACACACACACACACACACACACACACAGGCAGCGGTTGACACGTGGCTGAAGCGGTGCATGCGGTGCGCGTGTGGAGGCTGCTGTCAGGTTAAACGCAGCAGGAGGGTGTGTGGGGTATTTTTAGATGGCAGCAGGTTTCCTTCTGGAAGAAGAAAATTAGTAAAACAACTTCAGAACATAATTTTCTGGCGGGATTCCATCCAGTGCATGTTTGTGTGCCATCTCGCTCTCATCTTTCTCACCGGTGAATCTCCTCGTCATGTTCGGCGGCCCACCCACTGCGCCGCGGCGTCTACAATCCCGCGGGTTTGTTTAGGCCTCGGCCCGGTCAGAGACGCCCGGCTGCTCTATAAAGCTCAGGATGGATGGGAGTATAGATCACAGCGGGAGCGGGACACGGCACACTACATTAGCTTTATGGGCCTTTTCTCAGCCAGAGAAAGAGACACGACAGACACGACTAACAGATGACTCTCCGAGACACGAAACTTTATGAGGGACAGAGGAGAGAGACGAACCCTGCAGATGGATGAGACACAGGACACACCGGGCATTAAATACAGACCAGATGAGACAAAAGAATTTAGATGAAACAAGAAAATAAATGAGAAGAAAAATAAGAAATGAGATGAAAAGAGAAGAAACAAATCCAGAGAAAAGAAAAGAGGAGGAGACGAGAACAAAAACAGATAAAGAGAAATGAAGAAAAGAAAACATGAAATAAGAAGAGAACAGATTAAATGAACAGAAACTAGATGAAATAAATAGAGAAGTAATGAGAGAAGAAGAGAGATGAAATAAAAATGAAAAAACAATAGACAAGATGAAAAGAGAAGAAACTAGATTTAAAGAGAATAGATGACAAGCAACAGAATGAGATGTGAACAATTGTTCTGAGACGAGACAAGAAGAGGCAAGTTGGACCTAAAAGACAGAGACAAGACGAGGAGTGAAGAAAGAGGAAAGAGAAGAGAAAGAGAGACAAAACCAGAAGAGACGAGCGGAGATGAGAAGGAACGAACGAGAGCGAAGATCAGACAAACACATGAAGAGAAGAACATAAGAGAGATTTCACAACAACAGCCACACTGACAACATGCCTGCGATGATAACACTCACACACACACACACACACACACACACACACACACACTCACTCTCTCACACACACACACTCTCACACAGAGATAGAGAGAGAGAGATCTCACATTAATCTGACTGATAAATATAACACTCAGCACTTTGATGAAGTGCCACAATTACTGTGAAGACGAATGTGTGTGTGTGGGAGTGTATGTGTGTGTGTGTGTGTGTGTGTGTGTGTGTGTGTGTGTGTGTGTGTGTGTGTGTGTGTGTGTGCATGTGTGCGTGTGTGCGTGCGTGCGTGCGTGCGTGCGTCTGTGTGTCTGTGTGTGTGTGTGTGTGTGTGTGTGTGTGTGTGTGAGTGAGTGAGTGAGTGAGTGAGTGTGTGTGTGTGTGTGTGTGAGTGAGTGTGTGTACGCGTGCATGTGTGTAGATAAACGAGTGGATTTGCCCTTGCTACAGGAGCAGATCTCAGCGCAGCGGAATGCAGCTCATTACCAACCACGAGTCCATCTTCAACATCTCGCAGACACACGCGCTCAGGCTTTAGCTCTGATGAACGACCGGCAGAGCCGTGAAATACGGCCCGATGCCTCATACATCACACCACCAGAAGCCACCCGCCAAACACAACAACACACACATTCAAAAATGATCACAGCTTCGTGTTCAAGAATCAACCGCGGAGCTTCTGTTTCAGAGAAGAGACAAGAAGGGAGAAGACACGATACAAGAGACAACCCGATCTCGTGAAAACATTACAACAAATAAAAACAAAACTCGTGGTATATGCAAAAATGGACTTTGGCATGTATATGCTACGCAATGGGTAGGATAAGGGTTGTGGGGTATAGATCGATGCATATCATATGCATGTGGAAACTGCTTATTATATGCATGCAAAAGTCATTTTTTGCAGATCAATACTAATACACAGTAATTTTTGGTTCCACAAAGAACCATTCAGTCAAAGAACATCTCTTTCTTACATTTTTATAACCTGAAGAACTTATTTCACCAAAAATAAGCTTTAGTGGATGATTTAGTTTAGAAACAAAATGCAAAAGAGCATGTTTGGCAATATTTTGGATTTTGAAAAGTTCAGTTCAGTTCAATTTTATTGATATAGCAGAAACAAAGACAACCATGTTTGACCAAAGTGCTTAATAAAAGCCTGTTGACTTTGCTGTTTATCTCAGATGATTTTGGAAGTTTTTTAATCATTCTTTTCTCATTTATTTGGTTCCACAGTTTTTTGACAGTCTATTTACAAGCTAAACTAAAAGTCAGAAATTTTCACATGCGTTTTTTCGTATTCATAATCCTAAAATGTAGTCACGCAAAGAACCCCAAAAAACTCGAACCCGATGCAATTTTTTTTATGACTGACGAACATTTCGGAGAGAGTGTGTAAACGTGATTGACATAACGTGCGGTCAAATTTATTTTTCAACGCGCAAACATTACGGACTCAGTGTGCAATGACCTTAACACAGAGACATAAACGATTAAACAAGAATCAAAGAGAAGAAATTAGATGAAACGAGAAGAAACAAGATCAGACAAAAACACAAGAAACATGTAGGGACAAGAAAATCAGAGATGAGATGAAACTAAATGAGAAGAGAAAATAAAAGAAGAAATAAGAAGGAAAGAGACCAGACACGTTGAAAAGAGATGAAACAATAAGAGAAGAAATGAGATAAAAGAAAAAGAAAAACTGCAAAAACTACAATAGAAGATATGAGAAAACAGGAGAAGAAAATGAGACATGAAATTTATAACCAAAAATAAAAGAAGAGATGAGATGTTTTTCATCTTTAAAAATTAAACGTGTAGCTTATTTTAGCTGCTTTGAATTGAGACAAGAGAAGAGAAGAAATGAGGTGAAATTAAATAAAAAGAAGAGACAAGAAGAGAAGAAATGTGATCAAATAAAAAAGAAACTAATTAGAAGAGAAGAAAAAAAATACCAGATGAGTCAGAGAACAACAATAAAATAAGAGACGAGATGTTTACAGTTTCATGTTTAAAAATGAAAGTGTAGTTTATGCTCTTGTTGTTTTGTACAGAGACATAAAGGGAGAAAGAAATGCAGCGGTGAGAGAGGAAGAGAAGACACGAGTAGAGACGAGAGAGAGATGAAAGATGGAGCTTGTGTGTTTTTGAAGACCTCATCAACAGCATCGGCTGAGGATCAGACAGAAATACAGCACTGATTCCAGCCAGACAAACACATATCACACACAGATCATCCGGATACAGCACATACAAACCTCTCATGTACTAAACACTACATACAAACCTCTCATGTACTAAACACTACATAGAAACCTCTCATGTACTAAAAACTACATACACTACAGCACATACAAACCTCTCATGTACTAAACACAACACTACATACAAACCTCTCAAGTACTAAACACTACATAAACTACAGCACATACAAACCTCTCATGTACTAAAAACTACATAAACTACAGCACATACAAACCTCTCATGTACTAAACACTACATAAACTACAGCACATACAAACCTCTCATGTACTAAACACTACATACACTACAGCACATACAAACCTCTCATGTACTAAACACTACATAAACTACAGCACATACAAACCTCTCATGTACTAAAAACTACATACACTACAGCACATACAAACCTCTCATGTACTAAACACTACATACAAACCTCTCAAGTACTAAACACTACATAAACTACAGCACATACAAACCTCTCATGTACTAAAAACTACATAAACTACAGCACATACAAACCTCTCATGTACTAAACACTACATGAACTACAGCACATACAAACCTCTCATGTACTAAACACTACATAAACTACAGCACATACAAACCTCTCATGTACTAAAAACTACATAAACTACAGCACATACAAACCTCTCATGTACTAAACACTACATACAAACCTCTCAAGTACTAAACACTACATAAACTACAGCACATACAAACCTCTCATGTACTAAAAACTACATAAACTACAGCACATACAAACCTCTCATGTACTAAACACTACATAAACTACAGCACATACAAACCTCTCATGTACTAAACACTACATGAACTACAGCACATACAAACCTCTCATGTACTAAACACTACATACAAACCTCTCATGTACTAAACACTACATGAACTACAGCACATACAAACCTCTCATGTACTAAACACTACATACAAACCTCTCATGTACTAAACACTACATACAAACCTCTCATGTACTAAACACTACATACAAACCTCTCATGTACTAAACACTACATACACTACAGCACATACAAACCTCTCATGTACTAAACACTACATAAACTACAGCACATACAAACCTCTCATGTACTAAACACTACATAAACTACAGCACATACAAACCTCTCATGTACTAAACACTACATGAACTACAGCACATACAAACCTCTCATGTACTAAACACTACATACACTACAGCACATACAAACCTCTCATGTACTAAAAACTACATAAACTACAGCACATACAAACCTCTCATGTACTAAACACTACATAAACTACAGCACATACAAACCTCTCATGTACTAAACACTACATAAACTACAGCACATACAAACCTCTCATGTACTAAAAACTACATACAAACCTCTCATGTACTAAACACTACATACAAACCTCTCATGTACTAAAAACTACATAAACTACAGCACATACAAACCTCTCATGTACTAAACACTACATAAACTACAGCACATACAAACCTCTCATGTACTAAAAACTACATAAACTACAGCACATACAAACCTCTCATGTACTAAACACTACATACAAACCTCTCATGTACTAAACACTACATACAAACCTCTCATGTACTAAAAACTACATACAAACCTCTCATGTACTAAACACTACATACACTACAGCACATACAAACCTCTCATGTACTAAACACTACATAAACTACAGCACATACAAACCTCTCATGTACTAAACACTACATACACTACAGCACATACAAACCTCTCATGTACTAAACACTACATAAACTACAGCACATACAAACCTCTCATGTACTAAACACTACATACAAACCTCTCATGTACTAAACACTACATACAAACCTCTCATGTACTAAAAACTACATACAAACCTCTCATGTACTAAAAACTACATACAAACCTCTCATGTACTAAACACTACATACACTACAGCACATACAAACCTCTCATGTACTAAACACTACATAAACTACAGCACATACAAACCTCTCATGTACTAAACACTACATAAACTACAGCACATACAAACCTCTCATGTACTAAACACTACATACACTACAGCACATACAAACCTCTCATGTACTAAACACTACATAAACTACAGCACATACAAACCTCTCATGTACTAAAAACTACATAAACTACAGCACATACAAACCTCTCATGTACTAAACACTACATAAACTACAGCACATACAAACCTCTCATGTACTAAACACTACATAAACTACAGCACATACAAACCTCTCATGTACTAAACACTACATACAAACCTCTCATGTACTAAACACTACATACAAACCTCTCATGTACTAAACACTACTACATACACTACAGCACATACAAACCTCTCATGTACTAAACACTACATACAAACCTCTCATGTACTAAACACTACATACAAACCTCTCATGTACTAAACACTACATAAACTACAGCACATACAAACCTCTCATGTACTAAACACTACATACAAACCTCTCATGTACTAAACACTACATACAAACCTCTCATGTACTAAACACTACATAAACTACAGCACATACAAACCTCTCATGTACTAAAACACACATACAAACCTCTCATGTACTAAACACTACATACAAACCTCTCATGTACTAAACACTACATACAAACCTCTCATGTACTAAACACTACATACAAACCTCTCATGTACTAAACACTACATACACTACAGCACATACAAACCTCTCATGTACTAAACACTACATACAAACCTCTCATGTACTAAACACTACATAAACTACAGCACATACAAACCTCTCATGTACTAAACACTACATACAAACCTCTCATGTACTAAACACTACATACACTACAGCACATACAAACCTCTCATGTACTAAACACTACATACAAACCTCTCATGTACTAAACAGTACATACAAACCTCTCATGTACTAAACACTACATACAAACCTCTCATGTACTAAACACTACATACAAACCTCTCATGTACTAAACACTACATACAAACCTCTCATGTACTAAACACTACATACAAACCTATCATGTACTAAACACTACATACAAACCTCTCATGTACTAAACACTACATACAAACCTCTCATGTACTAAACACTACATAAACTACAGCACATACAAACCTCTCATGTACTAAACACTACATACAAACCTCTCATGTACTAAACACTACATACAAACCTCTCATGTACTAAACACTACATAAACTACAGCACATACAAACCTCTCATGTACTAAACACTACATACAAACCTCTCATGTACTAAACACTACATACATACCTCTTATGTACTAAAAACTACATACAAACCTCTCATGTACTAAACACTACATACAAACCTCTCATGTACTAAACACTACATACACTACAGCACATACAAACCTCTCATGTACTAAACACTACATACAAACCTCTCATGTACTAAACACTACATAAACTACAGCACATACAAACCTATCATGTACTAAACACTACATACAAACCTCTCATGTACTAAACACTACATACAAACCTCTCATGTACTAAACACTACATACAAACCTCTCATGTACTAAACACTACATACAAACCTCTCATGTACTAAACACTACATACACTACAGCACATACAAACCTCTCATGTACTAAACACTACATACAAACCTCTCATGTACTAAACACTACATACACTACAGCACATACAAACCTCTCATGTACTAAACACTACATACAAACCTCTCATGTACTAAAAACTACATACAAACCTCTCATGTACTAAAAACTACATACAAACCTCTCATGTACTAAACACTACATACAAACCTCTCATGTACTAAACACTACATACACTACAGCACATACAAACCTCTCATGTACTAAACACTACATACACTACAGCACATACAAACCTCTCATGTACTAAACACTACATACAAACCTCTCATGTACTAAACACTACATACACTACAGCACATACAAACCTCTCATGTACTAAACACTACATACAAACCTCTCATGTACTAAAAACTACATACAAACCTCTCATGTACTAAAAACTACATACAAACCTCTCATGTACTAAACACTACATACAACCTCTCATGTACTAAACACTACATACACTACAGCACATACAAACCTCTCATGTACTAAACACTACATACACTACAGCACATACAAACCTCTCATGTACTAAACACTACATACACTACAGCACATACAAACCTCTCATGTACTAAACACTACATACACTACAGCACATACAAACCTCTCATGTACTAAAAACTACATACAAACCTATCATGTACTAAACACTACATACAAACCTCTCATGTACTAAACACTACATACAAACCTCTCATGTACTAAACACTACATACAAACCTCTCATGTACTAAACACTACATACACTACAGCACATACAAACCTCTCATGTACTAAACACTACATACAAACCCTTGTCATACCCCAGTTCACACTGTGACTGAAAACTGTACCTGTTTGGGTCCAACAGCTTGTCCCTGGAGTAGTACCTTTGTACCTTTTTACCCCATTAGTACCTTAGAGTAGTAATACGTACCCTTAAAATACTAATATGCACCTATTAGGGCTAAACAAGTTACAAATGTGTCCTTGCTCCAGGGACGAGCTGTTGTACCCAAACAGGTCATTGTTGAAATGTTAAGGCTTTGAGAGTTCCCAGCATGCACTGCAGCATGAATACACTGTTAGTATTGTTTGGCTGTTTGCTGATTTCATTGGTGTTTGTTGTACAAGGGCTCGTCTTTTTAACATTTGTAGATTGGCGCCGTTCTTGAGGTTTAGTGTCTAGTTTTGAGTATGGACTATGTTCGAACACTTTAGTCTGTTTTCTGGATATCTTAATATTGTAAGCAAACAAAGACAATGGTGTCTACTTATTAGACTAACTTATCAGTAATATTTGTCATTTGTAAACTAGTTAAAACGTTCACAGAACATCATTTGAGACACTTTGGAAAGTCTTTTTAACTAACAAAGCTGTTAGCTGAACAAAAAGGAGACGTGACTTTACTCAGTGACTTGGGTTGAGTGAACTCAAAAAAGCTGTGCAGCAAGGTGCCTTCACATTTTAAGTTAAGTCAACTTTTAACTTTTACAGTGAAAAGCATAAGGAAACGTTACATAACGCATGCAGTAAGAGCGCACCGGATAAACACGAAACATGTCAATGTTGTGGCATCAACCCACATGTCTAATATCGGTCTAATAACATTTACAGGACTTAATTTAATAAACTGTAAAATATTCACTATTCTCCATCATCCGCATTGCTGCTATGTGTATATATACCCGGTACAACCTGTTTGCACATCCCTGTTTATATTATTATTTAAGTCCACAGTATACTCTATTGCATTTTATTTTATTGCACATTTTACTCTTTATTTTTACCTATATTTATGTATATTCTCTTGTGTTGTGTTTCATATTTTGCACTGTCCATTGAGCGGACCTGATTTACATTTCACTGCTGATTATATTCTGTATAATTGAGTATGTGACGAATAAAAAAACCTTGAACCATGTTTGGACTGATTTATTCCTCCGAAATCATACGGATCAAAAAATGCAACAAATTCAAACAAACGGCGTCTTTTCCATTCTAAAAAAGATTTTTCATCATTGTAAATAAAAACAAAGAGTTTTGTTTAGAACTGGCTTTTTAAAAATATTTAATTCAGTCTGTCTTGTTATTTCTTTGTAATTATTTGTAAAATTTACTAGCAATGTCTGAATGAAAACAGTTTAAAGTAAACCCTTAATTGTATTTTGAAACAACCAATTTCTTTATTTGACCGAGTTCTCCTGTGGATGTTCATAATTTCATAAAATATTTCATAATGTCTACACATAAGTTTCCACATGTAAATATTTCACAAAGGAGAATTTGACTTCTGTTCAAATAATGAATTATTCAGTTGCGAAAACCAGTCAAATCATATTTATAGCTCCTCAAAATACACATAGTTTCAAAGCAGCTTCACAGAAAATCATGATGTTAATATTTATAATATCTTCATGCATTATAGTTGCATTCAGCAGATTAGAGCTTGATGATAATATAGTTACATTTTGAGACTATAAACTATATATATAGCTTTATGTGAGTGTACTGTATGCATGCAGATAAAGTTGGACATACAGTGTATCTAGCATTATACAGAGTTACAGATATTTTCGATATACGTAGTTTACAGATAATAGTTGATCAAGATTTGCAGTATAGATTATATTGCAACAAGTTCAGCTTTATAATAATAGTCTTCACATGGGTTTTCACAATCAGATCACACTTCTTTTTCTCTCCTTAGCAAATAATGGCAGTATTTTTATTGCAGGTACGACGTAAAGTGTGAGATTTGACGCATTTGTTCTGACAGTGTATTTCATATTCTCATGCTGCCAGATGATGATGGGAAAACCAGAACAGTGTTTCTGGCCAAATTCAAAACGCACATAAAACTAAACCATAGAGTCAATATTTGCAAATAGAGCTTAACCGTGAACCAATGCAATGAGCTTCCATCGTGATTCATTCAGTTAACTCTATACAGTTCATCTCCAGAGACTCGCTGAAGCGCACATTTCCAGAAGGTTTGAGGGGAGGAAAAGCCATTTGTTGAGAAACTCAGAGATGAAAGACGCACGCAGCAGAGAGACTGAATCAGGAGAGACAGATAACGAGTGATAAAGAAAGAGAAAATGCCATTTGTTGAGAGGCTGCACAACAAGTGGATTCTTATGCAAATGCATGCTCATTTATGCAAACATTGCCATGACAGCGGCAGAGGCTGTGGTGATTGGCAGACAGAGAACGGCCTGCTGCGATTAGCGCGAGTTAGCCGCGGACGTTTGCTCCTGTTCAACACACAGACAACACTCAAAACTACAGCGCAATACAGACTCGGCTGCACATCAGTCACCAATAGTCTTTACCCAAAAATGTGCCGTATTTTCTGCCACAAGAGCACACACACACACACACACACACACAACACACACACACACACACACACTCACTCACTCACTCACACACACACAACACACTCACACACACTCACACACACAGAGAGAGAGAGACACACACACACTCACTCACACACACACACACACTCACATTCACACACACTCACACCCACTCACACAGAGAGAGAGAGAGAGAGAGAGAGAGAGAGAGACACACAAACACTCACACACACACACTCACACACAGAGAGAGAGAGAGACAACACACACACACACACACACACACACACACAAACACTCACATTCACACACACTCACACCCACTCACACAGAGAGAGAGAGAGAGACACACACACAACACACACACACACACACACACGTCACACACTCTCACACCACTCTCACAATACGCACACGCACACACTCACATTCACACAACGCATACACACACACACACTCACTCGCACACACGCATACACACACACACACTGTGACACACATGATGCACACACACGCACACAGACACACACACACACACACTCTCTCTCTCTCACACACACACACACACACAAATGCAATAAATCAATAGTTATTATTCCACTGAAGACAAAATGAATTATACATCTAATAACTATATTAGTAAAGGAACATTTGACTCTTGAAAGAGAATAAAACAGCAGCTGATCTCTGAGGAAGACGGATCCTGATGGACAGAAAAAAAAATACTTCAATTATAAGTATTTATACATCATGGTGTCAGTAGCTGTATTCAATAATTTATTAAACTGCATAAAAAATATCTAAATAAAATAGATATTTATAGCTTATTGCAGTATTATTAGTACTAACTGTATTAAAACTGCATAAAAGTTGCTTAAATAATCATAAATATTCAGGGATTTCTGCAGTTTTAGCAGTAATATATTTAATTCAATAAACTGCATAAAAATTATTTAAACAAAAAAAGTTATAGATTATTCCAGTATTAGGATCTTTAATGTATTAAATTTCCTTTAAAATTATTTAAATAATACATTTATATAGCTTACTGGAGTATTAGTAGTACTTTCTTTATTAAATTGCATAAAAATTGTTTAAATAATCATATTTATAGCTTATTGTATAATCAATAGTCCTATCTTTAATTTATTAAATTGCATAAAAAGTTTTAAATATAAATGCATTTTTAACGATTATTGCAGTGTTTTAGTACTTTCTTTATTTATTAAATTGCTAAAAGATATTTAAATATAAATGCATTTTATAACTTATTGCAGAGTTAGTAGTTCTAGGTTTAATTTATTAAATTGCATAAAAAGTATTTATATATGCATTAAAATGAATACACAAAAATGATTAAAATAAAGTCTACAGTAAAGACTCTCATCCACACATAATTTACACAAGAAAGTAACGAAAAAATAAAAAACAACCATTAAATTAATTAAAATGTTAAAAAGCATGCTTCGTTTTCTTTT
>CM049873.1:35091341-35096341 GCA_027474115.1 Schizopygopsis malacanthus | reverse complement strand
CTCTGTCTCCCTTGGCAACAGGTTATAATCCATGGTTACGAGAAGCGGTTGCTAGGTGCGTTGCCAAGATACAGACCCTCTTCACATCGCAGCGACGTGGGAGGTCATGATGATAGCAGAAACACAGAAAGCAGATCTGAGGAACGTCTCTGATCAAATCTCCTGAATGTGATTTACCAACAGATGGCCTGTGATTCAGGTTTAGTGCAGATGAGATCTAATGCTCGATGTGGTTTGGATTCCTTATAAAGTATTACACATTCACAGAAAAAACTCATGCACAACACAACAACCTCAAACCCTAAAAATAAAATGTTTTAATTGTTTCAGACAATTAACAAAGATGAGTCGCATTTCACATTTTCACAGAAATCTCACGTTTCTCTTGCACTTTAACACATGCATTCATTTAAATACCTTGATGTATTGATTCACTGTGTATTAAAACTTAAAATGTTTACTGTACAAATATTGCCATATTTATTGAACATAATATTCAGTAGAAGTAAATCATGAAATAAAATGCATTAAAATGATCAAAAGGGACAGTAAGGACATTTATAGTGTTATGTTACAAAATATTTCTATTTCATAAGAATTCTGTTCTTTTGAACTTTCGATTAATCTGTGAATAATGAAAAAAATACGGTTTCCACAAAAATATGAAAAATTAATTTCAACATTCATAATTCTCAGATTTTTTTCTTGCGCAGCAACTCAGCATATTATAATGATTTATGAAGACTGGAGTAATGATGCTGAAAATTTAGCTTTTATCAAAGAAATTAATTACAGTTTAACATATTTGCATAGAAAACAGATATTTTACATGCAATAATGTAATTTTTACTGTATTTTGATTAAATAAATGCAGCCTTGGTGAGCAAAAGAGACATAAACACATAAAAAAAATTAAATAAAAACACACCAAACCCCAAATTTTGTATAGTAGTGTTTATATGTTTCATGTTTAAAACTTATAAGCTGCATGCATAGTCTTTACAATAAATAAATCAATAAAAGCAGACAGTTTAAACTAGTTTTCTGATGTAATCGAGCTCCTGCAGTTCTCAGTGTCTCCTGTAGAGGTCAGTATGAGAACATACAGCACTAACACATTATGGGATGGCAATACTACAACATCAGATGACATCTGATCCCAAAATGATCTCATTCAGATGAATCATCCGAGCATGTGCAGCTTCACATCTTCTGATGGGTTATTATTCTGGAGCGCAGGCTCAGGTGACTGTCTAGTTCTCGGAAAAACACCTATTATACCCCCCCCCCCCAAAAGGCCAATTCAGTGTGTCGTTTGGGATGAAAAGATCTGATCACACTGAAAGGTATTATTTAGATTTTTTTGTCCATTTGTGGCAGGTTCACGCTGGCAATCATGAATTGGGAGAGAAAACAACGTTTGATTATGACTGAACACTATTCGTCATAAAGCCAATGTGAGGCGGAAATTGGATTTGGAAACAGTGTGGAATGCATTTTTATAAATTTACATCTCTTCACATCAACCTGTCAAACAGCCGGAGGCGAGAGAGAGAGAGAGAGAAAGAGAGAGAGAGAGAGAGATGGAGACAGGGGGGTAGAGAGAGAGAGAGAGAGAGAGAGAGAGAGAGAGAGAGAGAGAGAGACGAGAGAGAGAGAGAGAGAGAAAGAGAGACAGAGAGAGAGAGAGAGAGAGCGAGAGAGCGAGAGAGAGAGAGAGAGCGAGAGAGAGACAGAAAGACAGACAGAGAGAGAGAGAGAGAGAGAAAGAGAGAGCGAGAGAGAGACAGAAAGACAGACAGAGAGAGAGAGAGAAAGAGAGAGCGAGAGAGAGACAGAAAGACAGACAGAGAGAGAGAGAAAGAGAGAGAGCGAGAGAGCGAGAGAGAGAAAGAGAGAGAGCGAGAGAGCGAGAGAGAGAGAGAGAGAGAGTAAGAGAGAGAGAGAGAGAGAGAGAGACAGAAAGACAGATAGAGAGAGAGCGAGAGAGAGAGAGAGAGAGAGTAAGAGAGAGAGAGGAGGAGAGAGAAAGAGAGAGAAGAGAGAGAGAGAGAGAGAGAGAGAGAGAGAGAGAGAGAGAGAGAGAGAGAGAGAGAGAGAGAGAGATGCTAATGTTCAACAAAACCCAAACTCTTCATGAATCAACGCAGAAGTTTAGCAGGTTTCATCATTTTCCTGTCAGACATGTCTTCATCCATGAAACACTTAAGCTCCCTCGTAAAATTAACTTAGCATGAGAACATCAGGAATCCACAAACATGATGATGAAGGAGCATCTTCATCCTGATTAATCTAATCCTGTCAAGCACAATGCACATGTGCACCGGGGCTAGTTGTCACAGGGTCTGTCTTCATCTCAGGCTTTATCTCAGAAATGATCTTTCTCTAGTGGCTTTGGAGATTTATTTTCTAACAACTAGGTCAAAACTGTCCAATCTAAATGGGTATCGGATGTACTTTACAAAGTAAAACATTGGATTAAATACTAAATTGTGAAGAAGAAAGATTGAAATAGTATACATACTCAATTGATCTTCCAATAAACAAAAACATTTGTGAATTCAATTTTAACAATTAGCGATTTTTGTCTTTAAAATTTACTTAATTTACCCCGCTGACTTACATGTGATGACTTCTGTAACGAGTTCCTCCTCTAATTGAAATGTTATAGAAACGCATCTGTTGACCCCCGCTGACTTACATGTGATGACTTCTGTAACGAGTTCCTCCTCTAATTGAAATGTTATAGAAACGCATCTGTTGACCCCCGCTGACTTACATGTGATGACTTCTGTAACGAGTTCCTCCTCTAATTGAAATGTTATAGAAGCGCATCTGTTGACCCCCGCTGACTTACATGTGATGACTTCTGTAACGAGTTCCTTCTTTAATTGAAATGTTATAGAAACGCATCTGTTGACCCCCGCTGACTTACATGTGATGACTTCTGTAACGAGTTCCTCCTCTAATTGAAATGTTATAGAAGCGCATCTGTTGACCCCCGCTGACTTACATGTGATGACTTCTGTAACGAGTTCCTCCTCTAATTGAAATGTTATAGAAACGCATCTGTTCTGTAACGAGTTCCTTCTTTAATTGAAATGTTATAGAAGCGCATCTGTTGACCCCCGCTGACTTACATGTGATGACTTCTGTAACGAGTTCCTCCTCTAATTGAAATGTTATAGAAGCGCATCTGTTGATCCCCGCTGACTTACATGTGATGACTTCTGTAACGAGTTCCTCCTCTAATTGAAATGTTATAGAAACGCATCTGTTGACCCCCGCTGACTTACATGTGATGACTTCTGTAACGAGTTCCTCCTCTAATTGAAATGTTATAGAAGCGCATCTGTTGACCCCCGCTGACTTACATGTGATGACTTCTGTAACGAGTTCCTCCTCTAATTGAAATGTTATAGAAGCGCATCTGTTGACCCCCGCTGACTTACACGTGATGACTTCTGTAACGAGTTCCTCCTCTAATTGAAATGTTATAGAAGCGCATCTGTTGATCCCCGCTGACTTACATGTGATGACTTCTGTAACGAGTTCCTCCTCTAATTGAAATGTTATAGAAACGCATCTGTTGACCCCCCGCTGACTTACATGTGATGACTTCTGTAACGAGTTCCTCCTCTAATTGAAATGTTATAGAAGCGCATCTGTTGACCCCGCTGACTTACATGCGATGACTTCTGTAACGAGTTCCTCCTCTAATTGAAATGTTATAGAAGCGCATCTGTTGACCCCCGCTGACTTACATGCGATGACTTCTGTAACGAGTTCCTCCTCTAATTGAAATGTTATAGAAGCGCATCTGTTGACCCCCGCTGACTTACATGTGATGACTTCTGTAACGAGTTCCTCCTCTAATTGAAATGTTATAGAAGCGCATCTGTTGACCCCCGCTGACTTACATGTGATGACTTCTGTAACGAGTTCCTCCTCTAATTGAAATGTTATAGAAACGCATCTGTTGACCCCCGCTGACTTACATGTGATGACTTCTGTAACGAGTTCCTCCTCTAATTGAAATGTTATAGAAACGCATCTGTTGACCCCCGCTGACTTACATGTGATGACTTCTGTAACGAGTTCCTCCTCTAATTGAAATGTTATAGAAACGCATCTGTTGACCCCCGCTTACATGTGATGACTTCTGTACATTCCTCCTCTAATTGAAATGTTATGAAGCTTCTGTTGACCCCCGCTGACTTACATGTGAGACTTCTGTAACGAGTCCTCTCTAATTGAAATGTTATAGAAGTGCATCTGTTGACCCCCGCTGACTTACATGTGATGACTTCTGTAACGAGTTCCTCCTCTAATTGAAATGTTATAGAAGCGCATCTGTTGACCCCCGCTGACTACATGTGATGACTTCTGTAACGAGTTCCTCCTCTAATTGAAATGTTATAGAAGCGCATCTGTTGACCCCCGCTGATTACTGTGATGACTTCTGTAACGAGTTCCTCCTCTAATTGAAATGTTATAGAAGCGCATCTGTTGACCCCCGCTGACTACATGTGATGACTTCTGTAACGAGTTCCTCCTCTAATTGAAATGTTATAGAAACGCATCTGTTGACCCCGCTGACTTACATGTGATGACTTCTGTAACGAGTTCCTCCTCTAATTGAAATGTTATAGAAGCGCATCTGTTGACCCCGCTGACTACATGTGATGACTTCTGTAACGAGTTCCTCCTCTAATTGAAATGTTATAGAAGCGCATCTGTTGACCCCCGCTGACTTACATGTGATGACTTCTGTAACGAGTTCCTCCTCTAATTGAAATGTTATAGAAGCGCATCTGTTGACCCCCGCTGACTTACATGTGATGACTTCTGTAACGAGTTCCTCCTCTAATTGAAATGTTATAGAAGTGCATCTGTTGACCCCCGCTGACTTACATGTGATGACTTCTGTAACGAGTTCCTCCTCTAATTGTTCCTCCTCTAATTGAAATGTTTATAGAAGCGCATCTGTTGACCCCGCT
>CM049873.1:35076341-35086341 GCA_027474115.1 Schizopygopsis malacanthus | reverse complement strand
TGACATCATTACCACACAACACCTGGCCTGCTGCAATGGAGACAGAACCTGTGACAACAGAGGCCCTCGTGTCATATTTCTCCTGATTGGATATTGATTACGCTTTTGTGACACATAATAGGATCAAAGCTTCAGATCCTCTTTTATTTACAAGCTCTTGTTATTCATGAGGGATCTGCTGCCGACCGATCTGATGGAAAAGCCGAGATCGTGTGGATACGACAGTAAACGAGAGCAGAGCGTTAAAGTCTCATGTCAAATATGGCTTTTGATTTATGGAGGAAAGAGAAATCACTTAACCACATCTATTGGGAATAAATGAAGGACGTTTGCTGATGCTTCACAGATGTTTCTCCTGAGGAATGGAGCACAATAGTTTCACTATATTAAAACACACTCTCTCTCTCTCTCTCTCACACACACACACACACACACACACACACACACACTCTCTCACTCTCTCACACACACACACACACACACACTCACTCACGCTCACACTCACGCACACACACACGCACGCTCACTCACTCACTCACACACACACACACACTCTCACACTCTCACACACACACACACACACACACACACACACACACACACACACACACACACACACACACACACACACACACACACACACACACACACACACACACACACACTCTCACACTCTCACTCTCACACACTCTCACTCTCACACACACTCACTCTCTCACACACACACTCTCACACACACACACACTCTCACACACACACACACACACACACACACACACACACGCTCACGCTCACGCTCACGCACACACACACACACACACACACTCTCACACTCTCACTCTCACACACTCTCACTCTCTCACACACACACTCTCACACACACACACACTCTCACACACACACACACACACACACACACACACACACACACACACACTCACTCACGCTCACGCTCACGCTCACACTCACGCACACACACACACACACAGACACACACACGCATGCACGCACGCTCACTCACTCACACACACACACACACACACACACACATGTATTGTATATAATAATATACAACACATTTGATAAATATTGCATTTTGTTTCTTTAAACTACAATAAATGTTATCGTTTTTATTTTCTCGTTTCTAATGTTCATCTGACTATACAATTTGGCCAGTGGAGAAAAACAATCTAAATTATACAAATAGGGAATATTTCATTAAAATTTAAATATCGGGACATGCTGTCACACTACTGTATCTGGGGTAAGTTGTGAACAGATTTTATTTATTTATTAAATTTGAATACGTGTGACAACATGCCCCGAGCTGACATAAAAACTCGCCTGAAGTCATTATACAGCTTGGCAGAATGTGTCTGTGTGAGTTTTATTAATATTCACTTTAGAAAGAAAACATGAATCTCAATTCTGACCGTGCTCCAGACCTGCTGGTTATTATAATGTTAAACACGTAAGAACCTGCGTTGCATTATGAAACATTAATAAATGCATATAATTCCAGTTCAAATGCTGAGCCGAGAGAGTTTTCGGATACAAGAATAAAACATTTTATTTTAATGAATTCACCTCCCACGTCATTAAATATTCATTATTTGCCCTTTTTAAATGATTTGCTAGCAACCCTGTCATCCGATTTGCTATTCAGATACGCTTAACATGATTATCTTAATTAATATACAGCCACACGTGCTGCTAATGCGTCTCCTGCTGGACTCAACGAGACTGAAATATCTTCAGCTGGACTCAAAGAGACTGAGAGGAGAATGAAGACGAGGCGAGCTGGTCTACAGGACTGTGCTTTATTTAGAGTCTAAGCAGAACATCATCATCTAGAGCTACAGAGATCATGAGCAGGGAAGGAAACCCAGACTATCTTACAGCTCTGATTCAACAGAACAGCATGAGCAAACTTCAAGTAAACGTCTTTCTTTCAGAGTCGAAAGAGATTTCATTGCAACTCAACGGAGGCTTTTGTGTAAATGAATTGACCGCCGTCCTGATGCAGTGAATAAAAGATTCGAAAAGCGTGAGAGAACTTCAAAAAGAAGCCGTGGATGTTGTGATCTCTCTCTGCTGGAAAAGTCTCGGTGTGAAATCATGGGAACAAAAGCGTTTGTGTCCAGCTTCTCGTGTCAGTTTGGTCCAAACAGCTTTGGGCAGAAAACGAGAGATGTGAGCATCTTCACACTTCATGCTTATTCAATAACAGCTCAAAGGAATAATTCACCCTAAAAATGGCATTATTTTCTCCCTCACAAACCCGTATTACAGTCTTTCTTTTGCTGAACACAAAGGTACAAAGATTGTTTTCCAGAAACAACAGCATATGGGTTTGGAACACGTGTCATTTTTGGCTGAAGATAAGATCATTTTAAGATAATTATGGCATTGAAACGATCCCTCTTTAATATGTTTTGTATGGAAGCCCAATTCCGCTAAAGAATAAAAATATAAAATTCATAATTGTGGCTTTTTATCTCACATTTCTGCCTTTTTTTCTAGAAATTCTGAATTTACATCTCACAAATCTGACCCCCCACCCGTAATTGTTTATATATCATAATTCTAACATTTGTCTCATAATTCGAATATCTCTCACAATTATGGCTTTTTTTCTCGTAATTGTTTACATCTCACAATTTTGTCATAATTCTGATTTTTTTCTCATAATTGTGAGTTTATATCTCATAATAATAAAAAACCTTGCTATATGTACTGTAGCACTTGCACATCATTGCTCGTTGCTTCTATTTTCCTCATTTGTAAGTCGATTTGGATAAAAGTGTCTGCTAAAGGACTAAATGTAAATTTAATTCTGACTTTTGTCTCGTAATTTTTCCTTGAAATTGTGACTTTATACACTGAAAAAAATTATTCATTGAATTTGCTAATTTTTTAAGGTAAGTGGTTGCAATACATTTATTTCAACTACATTTAAATAAACAAATTTAGTTTACTAACTTTACTTTTTTAAATGTAGCTAAAATAAATTGCTTGCAACCACTTACCTCAGACAACTTTGTATCATTGTTTTCAGTCTACATCATAATTCTGAATTTCGTCTTGTAATATTGAGTTTATTTCATAATTCAGACTTTTGTCTTGTAATATTGAGTTTATCTCATAATTCTGAATTTCGTCTTGTAATATTGAGTTTATCTCATAATTCTGAATTTCGTCTTGTAATATTGAGTTTATCTCATAATTCTGACTTTTGTCTTGTAATATTAAGTTTATCTCATAATTCTGACTTTTGTCTTGTAATATTGAGTTTATCTCATAATTCTGACTTTTGTCTTGTAATATTAAGTTTATCTCATAATTCTGACTTTTATCTTGTAATATTAAGTTTATCTCATAATTCTGACTTTTGTCTTGTAATATTAAGTTTATCTCATAATTCTGACTTTTATCTTGTAATATTAAGTTTATCTCATAATTCTGACTTTCGTCTTGTAATATTGAGTTTATCTCATAATTCTGACTTTCGTCTTGTAATATTGAGTTTATTTCATAATTCTGGCTTTTATCTTGTAATATTGAGTTTATCTCATAATTCTGGCTTTTATCTTGTAATATTAAGTTTATCTCATAATTCTGACTTTTATCTTGTAATATTAAGTTTATCTCATAATTCTGACTTTTGTCTTGTAATATTGAGTTTATTTCATAATTCTGACTTTCATCTTGTAATATTGAGTTTATCTCATAATTCTGGCTTTTATCTTGTAATATTAAGTTTATCTCATAATTCTGACTTTCGTCTTGTAATATTGAGTTTATCTCATAATTCTGACTTTCGTCTTGTAATATTGAGTTTATCTCATAATTCTGACTTTCGTCTTGTAATATTGAGTTTATTTCATAATTCTGGCTTTTATCTTGTAATATTGAGTTTATCTCATAATTCTGACTTTTGTCTTGTAATATTGAATTTATCTCATAATTTTTACTTTCATCTTGTAATATTGAGTTTATCTCATAATTTTTACTTTCGTCTTGTAATATTGAATTTATCTCATAATTTTTACTTTTGTCTTGTAATATTGAGTTTATCTCATAATTCTGACTTTCGTCTTGTAATATTGAATTTATCTCATAATTTTTACTTTCATCTTGTAATATTGAGTTTATCTCATAATTCTGACTTTTGTCTTGTAATATTAAGTTTATCTCATAATTCTGACTTTTGTCTTGTAATATTAAGTTTATCTCATAATTCTGACTTTTATCTTGTAATATTAAGTTTATCTCATAATTCTGACTTTTGTCTTGTAATATTAAGTTTATCTCATAATTCTGACTTTTATCTTGTAATATTAAGTTTATCTCATAATTCTGACTTTCGTCTTGTAATATTGAGTTTATCTCATAATTCTGACTTTCGTCTTGTAATATTGAGTTTATTTCATAATTCTGGCTTTTATCTTGTAATATTGAGTTTATCTCATAATTCTGGCTTTTATCTTGTAATATTAAGTTTATCTCATAATTCTGACTTTTATCTTGTAATATTAAGTTTATCTCATAATTCTGACTTTTGTCTTGTAATATTGAGTTTATTTCATAATTCTGACTTTCATCTTGTAATATTGAGTTTATCTCATAATTCTGGCTTTTATCTTGTAATATTAAGTTTATCTCATAATTCTGACTTTCGTCTTGTAATATTGAGTTTATCTCATAATTCTGACTTTCGTCTTGTAATATTGAGTTTATCTCATAATTCTGACTTTCGTCTTGTAATATTGAGTTTATTTCATAATTCTGGCTTTTATCTTGTAATATTGAGTTTATCTCATAATTCTGACTTTTGTCTTGTAATATTGAATTTATCTCATAATTTTTACTTTCGTCTTGTAATATTGAATTTATCTCATAATTTTTACTTTTGTCTTGTAATATTGAGTTTATCTCATAATTCTGACTTTCGTCTTGTAATATTGAATTTATCTCATAATTTTTACTTTCATCTTGTAATATTGAGTTTATCTCATAATTTTTACTTTCGTCTTGTAATATTGAGTTTATCTCATAATTTTTACTTTCGTCTTGTAATATTAAGTTTATCTCATAATTCTGACTTATTTTAGAACTGAAAGATATAAACTCAAAATTGTGAGAAAAAAATCTGAAGTTTGAGATAAAAGTCACAATTCAATTTTTATTTGATTTTTTATTCTGCGACAGAAATATTCTTCCATATCTAGAGATATTTTGAAGCTTCATTCATTGTAAGATGCCCAGCATATTCAAAAACCTCCTCACAGGTAATTTCATTTGAATAAAATAGAGATGAACAAAACAAATAATAAAAAATAGACATACAATAAAGATAATTCAGTTTCAAGGCAAATACCTGGTATCAAAAAAATACAAAATACAATAAACAATTCCACAAGATGAAACAAATCTTAAGAAACCTACAGGTGTATGTACAGGAATGTAAATGAAGTAAATGAGCCTCAAACATCATTCTCTACTGTACACAGCTGTAGAAATGATGCTTTCGTTCACATTACAAAACTCCTAAAATGGTATGACGTTCTAGGGAGGAAGTGATGTCATCACTCCACATTCCAATCAAAACAAACTTTGACTTAAAGAATATATAATCAAAGAAAAACAAGCATTAACCAACATGAATAAGTCATTATTAGTGCTTCAACGACACAAGTAATATGTTTTCTTCAGTACTCCTCATAAATACTTTTATAGCTTTCGTCTCTTAAACTCAGTGAATATATTAATTACCCCCCCCCCCCCCCCCCTTTGTTCTATTGTCTGTATTGATGTAGTAATAAAATGACTGAATGTAATAATTTATAAAAATGTATGGCAGCATGCAAAGATTCCTTTCCGAAAATAAAAAATAAACTTTTTATGAACAATAAATAATAGCTTATGCTAATCGGATACAAATAATAATACAGGAAACATGAGGTATTAAGTCCAAAATCATATGAATTTCACTCAAGCTTTAGCATCAAGTCAAAAATACATGATTTCAATAATATATAATTATTGTTTTGCATTGCAGTTATGAGAAATTGGGAAATAAATGTATTTAATTAAATGTATTTAATGCATAATCCTAAAAATAGGCTTAATTTTCTTTAGTAAATTCACTTTCTAATGGTGAACTATGACAGACGTGTCTAGAAAAGCTCGATCCCTGCACCCTTGACCTCCTAGTGGACCAAACTCGCTGCTATTCATTCATAATCTCTACATATGCTCATGTAAACGTCAACGTAAACTCGCAGAAGGGTAGAAAAGCGTAAAAACTAACTAGATTCGCTCAGCACTGAACCTGGAATAAATACAGAAAAATCAGTCAAAATGACCAGGGAGCAAAATCAGTAAATTACCCAAACCCCGCCCCCACCCTGATGCCCCGCCCACCACATCTCTATCCCCGCCCACCATCTCCCTAGCCCCGCCCCTCCACCCTGTGCTAAGATCTATTCTGATTATACTAACAACACGCTGGACGAAGCTAAACTAACAGAGCGAAGTCTCTAGTGTCCACTAGCTATATTGTTTTTAAAACACGACAGAATAAAAAAAACTATTTTCTTTTTTGCTTTGAATCGTAGACATGATTGCACATTTTCTGGCTGCTTTTGTCTTCTGCAGGAAGATCAAAACATGCTCGGATGCGTTTAGCGCCATGATGAAGCAGTTTCTGTCGCGTCTTAAAGGCTCGGTCGACATGTCAGGTGCCCAAGAGGACCCACAAACCATGACATCATTGAGTCTGATGCCCTGAGAGTAAAAAACGATCTGTGGCCTTTCAGGTTTTGTGCCTGCATGTGTTCCCAATGCTCTCTACATCTCGTTTCCGCTTGCCATTAAGCGACATCTCACCCCATCCGCAAAAAATAACTATTAAACGAGGAGCATTCATTTTTTCCCTGTCGAAAATGGTTCGTTTCATTATTTCTCGACTTTCTCAATTACATTTGACTTCCTTCTCTTGACAATCACAGCTATTTTTGGGGAGAGTCGAGCTCGAGGGCATCCGCTCTTCTTGTGTGACCTCTTAACGAAGGCCAGAGCAACACGGATCGGCCTGTAATTAGAGACGAGCTCCAATGCAAAGAGCCACGAGCTGGAGCTCATTTACAGTTCTTCACACAGCAAAAAATCATATCTTCATCTACTAAAATCATTTTCTTACTTAGTATTTTTGACTTGTTTTCCATTAGAAATATCGAAATATTCTTAAATCAAGATACATTTACTTGAAAAGCATTATGATATCAAATACTAAGTTTTGTTTTCTATAAGAAAATGCATCAAAATATAATTTTTTTTTTTTTTTTACAATAAAATATATCTGCCAATCTGCAAATGTAGTAAGAAAAATGACCTTGTTTTGCTTTTGAATTTACTTCATTTTTGACCTAATGCATTGTTTTCTTGTTTTAAGCAAAAAGTAGCAAAAGTATGAAGTCATGTTTCATCTACTGTAAATGTATCTTGATTCAAGAATGTTTAATATTTATGCTGGAAAACAAGATTAAAAGATTTTTTTTTGCAGTGTACTTTTTTGTCTTGTTTTTCAATACACATATCTAAACATTCACAAATTGATATGCATAAACTTGAGTAATGACTTAAGAAAATGTCTTCAGAAATTAAGTCTTTTTTTTTAATTGATCAAAACGTTGTTAGTTTTTGCTTAAATCAATAAATTCTGCCGATGGGGTCAGAAAAACTTAATTAAATGGGAAAACGATTATTTTCCTTGACCCATTTTTTTCTAATTTTAAACAAAAACTCACTGAATTTGAACATATATTTGGCAGAAAACAAGACTTAATATCTCGTTATTTTGTAAGGTCTTGATTTGTTAATATTCAGATATATGTACTGAAAACATTGGCAGATATTTCTTGTTTTGAGGTTAAATTTTGTCATTTTGCATTTCAAGTAAATGCATCTTGATTAATAATGTTATTTTGTGCTGGAAACCAGGACAGCAATACTAAGATATTACTGAGACAGATGATAATACGCACGTACTCTGGTCTATTTCTGCTGTTCCTGATAGTGAGGCGTTTATACACTCATGTGGAACACTTTCCCAAACCCTGTACGCTCCACTGAACGCGCTCTGAATGTAAGATGTCTGATGATTATTGATTTAGCACGATCTTCTGGCTACAGATATATGGCACTTTAACCCAGACGCCGGCAGGGCTTCTACAGACCAAAACGATATGTCCTGCACATCTGCAAAAGACTGAGCTTTAGCAAACGACGCCAGTGCTTCGGAGTCATCGTGTGCTTAGCGGATGGAAAACAAGCTGTTTTATCAAAATAAATACTGTAGATATATGAATAAAAATGAGCAGAATAATGGATTCTAAAGTCAAACACTTGAGAAATTTCATTTGGCACTTCTCAGGGTTATTGTTATTTGAAATAAAATAAATGTTAACTGAAACAAAGTTAAATCAATTATTAAAGTGCGTATAAATATATTAGTGATGTCAAATGATTAATCACGTTCAAAATAAAAGTTTTGTTTACATAATATATGTATGTGTGCTGTGTATATTATATATAATATATATAAATACACACACATGCATGTATTTCAGAAAAATATGTTATGCTTATATATTGAATGTCTTTATTTATTATATAAATATAGACATTTAAAATATATACTTTATGTGTGTGTATTTATATATACACAGAACACACAAATATATTATGCATGCAAAAACGTTTATTTTGTATGCGATTAATCATTTGACAGCACTAATATATATATATTAGTTTAAGTTGAAGTAATAATGTCAAATATCTAAACATTATTAAATATAGATACATTTACTTAAAAAGCAAAATGACAAGATTTTGTTTTCTGTAAAATTATCAAAATTAAGTATGTTTTCGCTTAAAAGGAGAAAAATATATATGCCAATGGGGATATATATATATATATATATATATTTAATAAATAACTCACAAAATGTTGTCCGTTTTTAAATGTTGATAATCAAGTAAATGTATATTTATTTAAGAGCGTTTGATATTTGTGCTGAAAAACAAGACAAAAATCAGTCAGACATTTTTTTGCAGTAAAACAAACTAGACAAAATAAATAAAAAATGAATAGACATTACAATAAAAACTAATAAAAATGATAAAAATGATAAATGATAATTCCAAATATTGCAAAGGTTAAAATAAGACTGGCACTTTTTCTTACAAACGAATCTCAAGGTTTTGCTTCAGTTTCATGGGACGGGACGAGGAAACACATCCGCAGGTTTGAACTATAACTAGTGCATATTGTTATGATTAAGAAAGGTTTCCAGCGAGCGGCTGAATCAAACACAATCAGAATAACGCATGGAGACAGATATTCTCCCAACAGCGTATGATGATGCACGCATGGGCAGGCCGTTCCCTCATCAGCGTCAGCGTTCAAGCGCAGGCAGCATGGCAGAATTGCATGGTTTTGGTCCTTTGGATCCTGGACAGAGCGTCTTTTTAAAGGATAAACGTCTCGTATGCTGGCATGAAGGTTTAGAGGTCAGCTTTGGTCTCTGAGACCCGGATTGGCACGCAGTCCATGACCAGATAAAGACCTGCCCTTTGAGATATTTCTGATTGATGAATATCTACTGTACACACAGAAGAGGAACATCTGTTAGAAAGATGGCAATGCATCTCTGGTGGTCAAATCTTGATTTTTAAGGCCTGGTCATGAAATGAAGACAGACACAAACGGATGCCGTGTTTCTAAACGTATGGAGATTGTTGAGCTTCATCATGAAGCAAGCTAGCTAATAGTTTTCTGAATTATTTCCGGTCCGGGTTTAAACATTAAGCTCATCCAGATCATATGCATGAAATCTAATGCTTTATGATCGGACAGAATGAGAAACATGCAATCCAACCCAAATAATCCTCCTTTAAAGTCAGCATGAAACCCACACAGACCCTTTTTAATTGT
>CM049873.1:35061341-35071341 GCA_027474115.1 Schizopygopsis malacanthus | reverse complement strand
ACTAGGGCTGTCAAATTGGCTGAAAAACTAAATTAGAATTTAGTACTTAAATATTATCAATATTCAAATCATATTCAAATTTAAAAGGCATAATTTCAGTTAGGGAAAAAAAAAGATTTTGTCGCATCGAGCAAAATACTACTAATTCACATTTCTTCAGACCAATAGCAATAATACTATCTTTGAAAAAAGTGCATGTTTAAAGGGGTCATATGATGCTATTTTAAAGATCATGTTGTGTATTTGGTGTAACAGAATATGTTGACCTACTTTAATGTTTAAAAAACACATTATTTTTCAAATACTGTACATTACTGTAGGTCCTCTATGCCCCGCCTCTCTCAAACGCTCCGTCACAAGCACAGTCTGCTCTGATTGGCTAACTGACACAGTGCATTGTGATTGGCCGAACACCACAAGCAGTGTCGGAAATGTAACGCCCCTTTCCATAATCGTGGGCTTCAGCTTTCAAAACTAAAGTAAAGACAGTTAATAATGTATTTAGTTTTATCATCAGTTCAAGCCCCAGAGGGGAACAGAGTCACGTGACAGACACATTGATGAAGCTCGTATGTGTTTGAACACAAGCCGTGGTTAAGACAGCTGACTCCACTGTGATGTGACCGTCTCTCTCTCTATCTCTCTCTCTCTCTCTCTCTCTCTCTCTCTCTCTCTCTCACACACACATAGACACACACACACTTACTCACTCCCACTCACTCACACTCTCTCTCTCTCACACACACACACACACACACACACACACACACACACACACACACACACACACACACACACACACACACACACACAGAAGCGCCAGATTGTCATAAAGTCAGAATGACCTCGTCAGAATGACTCACTCACTCTCTCTCTCTCTCTCTCTCTCTCTCTCTCTCACTCACACACACACACACACACACACACACACACACTCACTCACACACACACACTCACACACACACACACACACACACACACACACACTCACTTTACTCACCCACACACACACACAAGCGCCAGATTGTCATAAAGTCAAAATGACCTCGTCTCCTAGGTTCACGAAACGGTCATCCATAAAATGCGTTGCTGTTCTGTTGTAAGTAAGCTACTTCGTTACTGACCACCTCTGCTGACAATAGAACCATAAAATACACCAGAAACTCACTTATCTGTCTGTCATGCTTTTATTATAACGTTACTGAACAGAAATAGTTATGGTTAGGTTTAGAGGAGTGGGATTAGTGACTATAAAAAATATTTGAATGCTATATTGTTACTAAAATGGTTATTTCCATGCATGTTTCGGTCAATTATGTTTTATATCATTTTATAATCGCTATAAAATGGGTAGGTTTAGGTTTGGGATAGGTTAACTCTTTCCCCGCCAGGGTTTTTGCTGAGTTTCACTAAAATTTCATGGCCCCCAGAATATTTAGTTTTATGAATATCTGAACATGCAATACATCAAAATAAAGATCGAACCCTTACCTTCAAACAAAAAATTAGCATTGTTTTTATTAACACTTGAAGGTAGGCAGGTTTCATAAAAAATAAATATTTTGAGCCAAAATAGGAGAAAATCGCATTTTTATCAAATACTACATCTGGATCATATTCAGTAATATTATCAAAGCAAAGATGCAGTCGATGGCTTCCATCAGTGTCTCAAAGCTTGCACGGGCCTTTAACACTTTCTGGATCCCCATTTCACTCGGGAACATTAGGCGGCTTTCATTTATATGCTGTTAGTGTTGATGATCGCATTATTATTCATATCCATATGTTTACATATGCGATCGCTGGTTTCTGCGTCTTCCTCGTTTGTGTTTTTGATCGTGTGATTCATTCAGAAGATGTGTAATAGCGCCCCCTAGCGTATAACAGTGAAAACATGGAAAACTCTGTGTTTGGCAGGGAAAGAGTTAATGGGTCTAAAGATCGAAATATGCTTATTGATAAAATGCTAAACATGCATATTAAAAATGATACATATTTATTTATTTTTAGCTAAAAATGCATAGCAATTTGTATGTTTTAAATGTTGAAATATGTCTAAATTGTAAGTTTCAGCATGAATAAAAACATGTCCGTTTTGTGCTTGTAAATGTGAGGTATTAATGCCTATGTATTAACAATGAGACCCGGCTGGAGGCAGGAGAGACGCTGGCAGTCAGAAATGCTCTCTGACCTGTGAGTGAAGGTCAGTACGGACGGTTGGCGTCCTTCGGTCGCTTCAGCTGGACTTTGAGCCTCTTCATGCCGATCTCTTCATGCCGATCTGAAAGCCGTTCATGGCCTGGATGGCTGCCTGAGCGCTGGACGGGTTATCAAAGCTGACGAATCCTGAGAGACAAACACAGAACAATCCCATCAACAGCTGCTGCAAACGACCAGATTCATGAAGACGTATGTCTGCAAAACTGTGTGAGCGATGAATGATGAAGAGCAAAGCTGTGCTGTAAACTAATTCATCAGCTGACCCTAAACCTAAACCTAACACTTCAATATTTTCACAACACATACGCATGTTCACAGTTGCCTGATGTCAGTTAATAGGCAAATGACATGCAGCCAAAAAAAAGTATTTGTTTTAATTTTAGATTTAATAGCTTTCCTTCAACTTATGAACCCTCTGCAATTCCCTCACAAACCCCAGTTTGGGAAAAAATCTGATGTGATGGTGTGACAAATAAAAAAATATATATAAAAAAAATAAAATAAGAAATATAAAAAATTACAATATTTTATTAATATAAATAATAATAAAATAAATAAATAAATCAAAACATAAAATAAAAAATGTAATAAAACAATTAATGAAAATAAATAATAATGTACTACATTTTTTTTAAATTAATGAATTACAAAAAAAATTTAATTACCTATCAATTTCATGAATCCCAGTTTGGAAACCTTCATATAATGGCATGACAAAGAATGTATATAATGTATATATATAAAATCAAATCAAATAAAACAAATCAAATACAAGATTATATAAATAATTTTCTTAAAATTAAAAACTAGCTTTCCATCAACTCAAACAACTTCCCTCGTGAGCCCCAGTTTAGGAAACCTTAATATAATGGCATGACAAAGAATGTATATTGTATAAAATTAATGTATAAAATTAATTTAAAAAGTAAAAAATCTAATAAAAAATAATTAAAATGTTAAAAACACAAAGGAGGGCCCACGATCGCCGGGGCACAATTGGTAAGCAGATCGCTGAAATGAGGGAGACCTCCCCGAAGTGACCTCCCGCTCCCTTCTATGTGACCAAAACCCATCACCACAAACCTTATTTACACCCCCCCCCCCCCCACCACTGAATGTGATTTAAAGGGGCCCCCATAGCAAAATCAGTGCACAGGGCCCAGAATTCCTAGCGACGGCCCTGCTCCCGAGCGCTAATCGCATCTGGATTAGTGCCAACGCAGGAAATAAAGGCACTTTGTGCTGAGTGAAGCGCGGCATTGTGGGAACTCACCGAAACACTTGCTCTGATTGGTGGCCCGGTCCACGAAGACTTTGGCGGAAATTACGTTGCCAAAGGGCAGAAACATCTGCACAAGCTCCACATCGCCGAACTCCTGCGGCAGGTGGTAAATAAACAGGTTACAGCCCTCCGGCCCTGAGAGAGAGAGAGAGAGAGAGAGTGAGAGGGAGAGCGGGAGAGTGAGAGGGAGAGTGAGAGAGAGTGAGAGTGAGAGGGAGAGGGAGAGAGTGAGAGAGAGAGAGAGTGAGAGTGAGAGTGAGAGTGAGAGCGAGAGAGTGAGAGTGAGAGTAGGAGTGAGAGTGGGAGCAGGAGAGGGAGAGTGGGAGAGTGAGAGGGAGAGTGAGAGCGGGAGAGTGGAGAGAGTGAGAGCGGAGAGAGTGAGCGGGAGAGTGAGAGGGAGTGAGAGTGGAGAGTGAGAGCGGAGAGTGAGTGAGAGTGAGAGAGAGAGTGAGAGAGAGAGAGAGAGTGAGAGCGGGAGAGTGAGAGGGAGAGAGAGGGAGTGAGAGCGGGAGAGTGAGAGCGGGAGAGTGAGAGTGGGAGAGTGAGAGCGGGAGTGAGAGTGAGATGGAGAGGAAGCGTGAGAGCAGGAGAGTGAGAGAGAGAGTGAGAGTGAGAGGAAGAGTGAGAGCGGGAGAGTGAGAGGGAGAGAGAGGGAGAGTGAGAGCGGGAGAGTGAGAGGGAGAGGGAGAGTGAGAGCGGGAGAGTGAGAGCGGGAGAGTGAGAGTGAGAGCGGGAGAGTGAGAGTGAGAGCGGGAGAGTGAGAGGAAGAGTGAGAGCGGGAGAGTGAGAGAGAGTGAGGGAGAGTGAGAGGGAGAGTGAGAGAGGAGAGTGAGAGCGGGATAGTGAGAGGGAGAGGAGGAGTGAGAGCGGGAGAGTGAGAGCGGGAGAGTGGGAGAGTGAGAAGAAGAGTGCGAGTGAGAGGAAGAGTGAGAGCGGGAGAGTGAGAGTGGGAGAGTGAGAGCGGGAGTGAGAGTGAGATGGAGAGGAAGCGTGAGAGTGAGAGTAGAGAGGAGAGAGAGTGAGAGCGGGATAGTGAGAGGGAGAGTGGGAGAGTGAGAGCGGGATAGTGAGAGGGAGAGGAGGAGTGAGAGCGGGAGAGTGAGAGCGGGAGAGTGAGAAGAAGAGTGAGAGTGGGAGAGTGAGAGGGAGAGTTAAGGGAGAGTGAGAGGGAGAGTGAGAGCGGGATAGTGAGAGGGAGAGGAGGAGTGAGAGCGGGAGAGTGAGAGTGAGAGGAAGAGTGAGAGTGGGAGAGTGAGAGGGAGAGGAAGAGTGAGAGTGGGAGAGTGAGAGGGAGAGTTAAGGGAGAGTGAGAGGGAGAGTGAGAGCGGGATAGTGAGAGGGAGAGTTAAGGGAGAGTGAGAGGGAGAGTGAGAGCGGGATAGTGAGAGGGAGAGGAGGAGTGAGAGCGGGAGAGTGAGAGCGGGAGAGTGGGAGAGTGAGAAGAAGAGTGAGAGTGAGAGGAAGAGTGAGAGCGGGAGAGTGAGAGTGAGAGGGAGACACACGAAGGAGATATCACACAGAGACGGACACAGAAGGCCTGATCTCAGCCGGTGATCGTGACACAGATTCACACGTCATTGTCTTTTTTTTCATCGAGATTTGATGTCATGTGGATTTGGCTCTTCTAAGGTGTTGAGCTTTTGGGAAAATTGGAAAACCATAATTTATGTGTCTCCTGGTGCTTGGCAGAGCGAAGGAGCAAACTATAAATATTAACCATAAAAAAATAGCAAAATAAAAATACAAAATAATTATATATACAATGTAATTAAATATGTAAACAATAATATAGGAATACAATTATATTAAAATCTAATTAAATAAAACAAAATATACAAATAAAAGGAAAAATAATATTTAACTTAAGAATTAACAGAAAATAAAAACAAATAATTAGGGAAGAGATGTTTGTATCTGTTTCTCTTCTGTAAAGATTTGATTGATTTATTACTTTTTTTTCTGAGAAACCGGACTGTTCTGGAGAGATTAAATCAGAATTGTAAATTAATTTCTGGGACACAATTGAATAGTACATTTACAAAAGAGCTTCGTTTGAACTCAATACAAGCGTCTGAATAAACACAGACGGACTGAAGAAATGTACATTATTACTGACAGAAACTTTAAACAATACATTAAATTAAATATGAAAATAACAGTAAAATATATTAAAAATAAATAAATAATAATAGACAAAACATAAAAATGAAGTAAAGAAATATAAAAACAATTATAAAAAATGTAATACAAATAATTAAATAATAAATATAAACATTTTTATAAAAAATAAAATACAAAAACACAAAACAAGACAAAATATTGTTTTATATTAACATCAAATCAAACAAAAAACAATTTATAAAATGACTTCTAAAATAAAATACATAATTAAACTAAAAACAGTGCTAATGGAGCAATCAATTATTAACAGTAAAATAAATAATAACATAAAAGACCAAACTAAATAAAATAAAAAGATAAAATAAGACAAAACATAAAATTAAATACTTTTTTTTTTAATTAAAACTAAATCAAATAAAGCAAGATGATACATAAATAAAATAAAATATATAAAACAAAATAAAAGACAAAAAAGTACCTGATTAACAGTAAATTAAATCAAATGATCTGTAATTAATCTGCACAAACTCATTCTTCAGGTCGAGGACTCAAGCTTTGATTTCAGACAGAAATATTATAGTGATCATTTTTCAATCGTGTCAGGAATAAGTTATGCTTAAAAGAGTTGGTATCACTAAATGCTTTACATTTATTTATTTAGCAGACGCTTTTATCCAAAGGGACTACCTGTCATTCAGACTATACAGTGTGTATTGTATTTGAAAGGATCATCTGATTGTTCATGTTTGGAGTGATTTGTATCTAAACTAACATATTTAGTTTTATGTGTCGCCTATCTTGGCCTGGACTGTCTTGTAAATTAGATTTTACATCTCAAGAGTATTTAAATTCCTGGTTAAATCAAGGTTTATTAATAATAATAATATATTAAGACAAGGCAAGGCAAGGCAAGGCAAGTTTATTTGTATAGCACATTTCATACACATTGGTAATTCAAAGTGCTTTACATAAAAGAAAGTGAAATAATCATTCACAGCAATAAAAACAAGAAGTTAAAAATAATAAAACAAGGAGTTTTAAAATGATATAGAAATTGATATAAATGAGATTTAAAACAGTTAAATAGAAAATGATTATACATAAAATACAATGCAGTCAGTTCGGACGTAGCACAGCGCTCATTCAACAAATGCACGGATCTTGCTAGCACGGATAGATGAGTTTTGAGACTGGACTTAAATGTGGCTAATGTTTTAGCACATCTGATCTCTTCTGGAAGCTGGTTCCAGCTGCGGGCAGCATAATAGCTAAAAGCGGACTCCCCTTGTTTTGTGTGAACCCTTGGTATTTCTAACTGACTCGATCCTAATGATCTGAGTGGTCTGTTAGGTTTATATTCAGTGAGCATATCTGACATATATTTAGGCCATTGAGCGACTTATAAACGAGTAGAAGTACTTTAAAATCGATCCTAAATGTAACTGGAAGCCAGTGTAAGGACCTGAGGACTGGTGTGATATGCTCAGATTTTCTGGTTCTAGTCAGAATCCTGGCAGCAGCGTTCTGGATGAGCTGCAGTTAACATGCTAAATGAGTTCTGGTTTCCATCTTTCCCGCTACATGCACGGATGGAGGTCTGATGATTTCTGCTCTAGCTCTGCTGTGATTGATTTCTCATCCGTCTCTCAGAGCAATTATCACCTGTCACCTGGAGGGGGCGGAGTCTCACTCACCTTCCCGCTGTTGCTGGGGGATGATGGCTGGTTGCTGGGGAAACGCTTGGCTGATTGGCGCGTAAGCGGCAGGATAGGCTGCTGTAACCCAATGAGAGAATCACGTTAATATTCCTGATTTAACACATCGACTTACAGCACTGACGCTGAATACATGAATGAAGCTCATCATCATCATCATCCTCTTTATTATCATCAGAGATGATGGTGATGATGATGATGATGATGTTTGCAAATGTTTGCTTTTGAGATGTGTTTGTGATATTTTGAATGCAGTGCTTCATTTTGCAAGAGATGTGAGGCATTTTGTGTGCAATTCTTGGATTTGTGTGCAAAGTTTTGAAAAAAAAAGTTTCTAAAATGTGTGAAAACAGTTGAAAAATATAGAGTTTCAGCTGTAATATGATGGAAATGCTGATCCAGAAAACACATGCAGACATATATTCTCAGAAAAAAAAACTGAGATTCACCTGCATAGTGCTGCACGCCGGCATACGCCTGCTGGAGAGGATCGGCCACCGTCGGGCTCTGTGCTGCACACACACACACACACACACAGCACGCACACAGCACGCACGCACGCACACACACACACACACACACACACGCACGCACACACGCACGCACGCGCGCACGCACACACACACACACGCGCACAAACACACACACACGTGCACACACGCACACACACGCACAGCACGCACAAACACACACACACACACACACGCACGCGCACACACACACACACACACACACAAGCCAGGGTCATAGGTTTGATTCCAGGTGAATGCATTAACTTGTGCATATCATGTATTACTTATATAATATATTTATATGTTTTCACAAATATATTTTTGAATGCAATGTGAGTAGCTTTAGATAACACTTGCCAAATGCATAAATGTCAATGTAAATGAAATTCATACATTCAACTTGCCTGAAAACATCTCCGCTATGAACATGTTTTTAATTAAAATGATTTTTTTTGTCAATAAGTGTCTAAACAATATAGAGATGATATGGTACAGTTAGTTCAGGCGCACGTTACACACTAAAACCACAAGAAAACATTATATTATATATACTTTGATAAATAAGTTCGATTTTTTTTTTATCAAATCAATTTGTCAAATATCATAATGTATTATATTTAGAGCTATTAAATGATTAATCACGTTTAATTACATCCAAAATAAAAGTTTTGTTTACATAATGTATGTGTGTGTACTGTGTATATTTATTATGTATATAGGGATACACACACATGCAGTATATATTTAAGAAAAATATGTTATGTTTATATGTTAAATATATTTATATATAATATACATTATATGAATATAAATATATACATGTAAATATTCTCAAAATATTAAAAATCATTAAATCATAATAAATATACACAGTACACACACATATATTATGTAAACAAAACTTTTATTTTGGATGCGTTTGACAGCACTAATTGTAATATATTAAATTATATTCTATACACATTTATTTATTTTATTTATTGATTACAAAGCTTTTTGACGTGCATTTGAAACATTAGGAATAACTGGAATATTTGTATTTGTAGACAAATATTATAAAAAGCGAGAAACATCCAAACTTGAACCCGTGTCATCTAAATCAGCACCACAGCTCAATGTGTCTTGCAGCTCTGACAGGATGGTTTTTGGTGCCAGTGTTGGTTGTTTTATGCTCCAAATCCAATCGTGTTGTGCATCCAAGGCATGCAGCCGTTTCCAGCGGAGTAAGCGGTGTTACCTGGGTACGGGTGGATGCCGTTGGTGTAGATGTGCTCGGAGGAGGGCTGTCCGTTGGTTTGGGGAGGCAGAGCGCTGAAGCCGTTCACCCCGATCTGAGCAGCGATGCTGGGCACAGCACTGGCGCTGATGCAGGGTGGAGTGCTGGTGCCTGGTGGAAACAAACAAGAACATATAAAGCCATGAAAGGTCTAACGTAGTGTGCAAAACAATGCAACAGATACTGCTCTTCTGTTATACGTGTACAATACTAAACACTCCACATACCTTTTGTACTTTCTACATCATTGCGCAATAACTGGCTTGTTTTATATCTATTGTTTTAGGTAATTGTTAGTGCTGTCAAATGATTAATTGCGATTAATCGCATCCAAAATAAAAGTTATATGAGTGTGTACTGTGAATATTTATAATGTATATACAAAATCATGCATGTATATATTTAAGAAATGATGTTATGTTTATATATTAAATATATAATAATATAAAAGTATATGCATTTAAATATTTTCAAAATATATACTGAATGTGTGTCTATTTATATATAAATGATAATAAACACAGTACACATATTAAAATATTGTAAACATATTGTAAACACAGTACAGTATTACGTAAACAAAAAATTCTATTAATCGTTTGACAGCACTAGTAAATGTACTTCGGCTATATATATATATATTTATTTTAATTCTTTAAATCAGATGCATAGCATGCATTATATGTGATTGCACTGTAAGGACTTCTCTAATTTCGCTGTAGTTTGTATAGTGACAAAGAATCTTGAATCTAATCTTGAAATAAAGCACAACAGCCAGTTCTAGAGAAACTCTATAGGGAACTTGAGTTTTAACGATAGTTATAAACCTTTAAACACAAACCTACTGTGAGCTGCTTTTGTTTTTTAATAGAAT
>CM049873.1:35026341-35043841 GCA_027474115.1 Schizopygopsis malacanthus | reverse complement strand
TGTGAACTGACGTTAACTTCATTAACTGACACCCCGTTAACTTCAAAAGACAACTATTTTACTCTTTTCCATTATTTCTGCAGCACACAGCGCCAGGCTACAGTTGCAGCTGTTGTTATAGCAGCAAAAGATGCCCTCAGCTGCTATTTGTAACCAAAATGCCAAAATACTTTAAGCTTTTAAATGGTAACAGTACGTTATTTTACCATATTTTTACTTGAGAAGCAAAATAGCTGATTTGTGTCCTGTTTTTGGAAAAATGTATCAAAATGAGGTGATTTTATGCTTTAAAAAAGGAGCATGGGGTTAGAAAAATACATTACATTCAAAGGGCCTTTTACAGGTACATTTTTCCTTGTTTTAAACAAACTCATCTTTTATGATAATAATAATATCTTAAGTCATTTTGCTTCTCAGGTAAATGCATCTTGAGTTAGGCATTTGTTCTGGAAAAGACAAAACACAAAATAAGACATAAAATACTGAGTAATAAAATTGTTTGACATTGAAGAAACTTATACACACTTCCATAAATGCTGATGAATTTGTGATTTCAGAAAACCATTCCTATCCGTCAAACTCTCCTTCAGAGTCTCTCTGGTGTGTAACGCTCCTAACGTGCCATTTCTGTATCGTCTGTTTTACTGTACTTTCTGCTGCTTAATTGAACGTTCGTACAGCAAAGGCACTTCAGCCCTGTGTTAATATCATAATCCTTCCATGCCAATGAAAGAGCTGGAGAGGGAGTAATCAATATTTCATGCACTGTTAACTGTATTTTACGCCTTTGTCAGATCTTTTTGAGACTAAACTGAGTGAAAAAAAATGCAGAAGACAAAGAAGTTCAGAGGAAGAGAAAGTTCAAAAGTATAAAGCACAATGTGAACAAGAGAAATCACGGTTGGATTCTCTGTTTTAGGTCTGAAATGCTCGACACAAGCACACTATTGACAGTTTTTCCTGTGATGTGAGCTTCTTTCGCTCGTCTCAACACACACCGTTCTCCCCTCATTCATCAGTTCTTCCTCAGCACTTCATCTCTTCTGCCTGACAGCTTGTATTCCCTCCACATCCAGTCTTACATAAGCTGCTTTAATGGAGCTTTGCGCTGGTGTGACCCCAGACTCATCATCTGTCTTCTGCACTGTACCAGAGCTTTACATTATGCATACAAGCCCTCAGAGAGCGGCAGGACACGACACTCATCCTGAGAGGAAGCGATCAGAGACCATTACCCTCACTCCACACAAGACAACTGAGATACAACTGAGACACGGCTGAGATATAACAGATACAGCTGAGATATAACTAATATATAGCTCAAATACAGCCGAGATACAGCTGAGATATAGATAAGATATAATTGAGATATGACTGAGGTATGACTAAGATATAACAGATTCGGCTGAGATACAGCTGAGATATAGATAAGATATAATTGAGATATGACTGAGATATGACAGATATGACTGAGATATGACTGAGATATAGCTGAGATATAGCTGAGATACGACTGAGATACGACTGAGATATAGATGAGATATGACAGATGCAATTGCGATATAGATGAGATATGACTGAGATACGACTGAGATATGATTGCGATATAGATGAGATACGACTGAGATACGACTGAGATATAGATGAGATATGACTGAGATACGACTGAGATATGATTGCGATATAGATGAGATATGACTGAGATACGACTGAGATATGATTGCGATATAGATGAGATATGACTGAGATACGACAGAGATACGACTGAGATACGACAGATACGACTGAGATATGACTGAGATACGACTGAGATACGACTGAGATACGACAGATACGACTGAGATACGACTGAGATATAGATGAGATATAGATGAGATATGACTGAGATACGACTGAGATACGACTGAGATACGACAGATACGACTGAGATACGACTGATAAGACTGAGATATGACTGAGATACGACTGAGATACGACAGATACGACTGAGATACGACTGAGATATAGATGAGATATGACTGAGATACGACAGATACGACTGAGATACGACAGATACGACTGAGATACGACTGAGATATGACTGAGATACGACTGAGATACGATTGCGATATAGATGAGATATGACTGAGATACGACTGAGATATGATTGCGATATAGATGAGATATGACTGAGATACGACTGAGATACGACAGAGATACGACTGAGATACGACAGATACGACTGAGATACGACTGAGATATAGATGAGATATGACTGAGATACGACTGAGATACGACTGATAAGACTGAGATATGACTGAGATACGACTGAGATACGACAGATACGACTGAGATATAGATGAGATATGACTGAGATACGACTGAGATACGACTGAGATACGACTGAGATACGACTGAGATATGATTGCGATATAGATGAGATATGACTGAGATACGACAGAGATACGACAGAGATACGACTGAGATATGATTGCGATATAGATGAGATATGACTGAGATACGACAGATATGACTGAGATACGACAGAGATACGATAGAGATACGACTGAGATACGACAGATACGACTGAGATACGACTGAGATATAGATGAGATATGACTGAGATACGACTGAGATACGACTGAGATACGAAAGATACGACTGAGATACGACAGATACGACTGAGATACGACTGATAAGACTGAGATATGACTGAGATACGACTGAGATATGACAGATACGACTGAGATACGACTGAGATATAGATGAGATATGACTGAGATACGACAGATACGACTGAGATACGACTGAGATACGATTGCGATATAGATGAGATATGACTGAGATACAACTGAGATACGATTGCGATATAGATGAGGTACGACTGAGATACGACTGAGATATGACTGAGATACGACAGATACGACTGACATACGACTGAGGTATGACTGAGATACGACAGATACGATTGAGATACGACTGAGATACGACTGCGATATAGATGAGATACGACTGAGATATAGATGAGATATGACTGAGACATGACAGATATGATTGCGATATAAATGAGATATGACTGAGATACGACTGAGATATGACTGAGATACGACTGAGATATGATTGCGATATAGATGAGATATGACTGAGATACGACTGAGATACGACTGAGATATGACTGAGATATGAGAGATATGATTGCGATATAGATGAGATATGACTGAGATACGACTGAGATATGATTGCGATATAGATGAGATATGACTGAGATACGACAGATATGATTGCGATATAGATGAGATATGACTGAGATACGACTGAGATACAACTGAGATATAGATGAGATACGACTGAGATACGACTGAGATATAGATGAGATATAGATGAGATGTGACTGAGATACGACTGAGATACGACTGAGATACGACTGAGATACGATTGCGATATAGATGATACGACTGAGGTACGACTGAGATACGACTGAGATACGACTGAGATACGACAGATACGACTGAGATACGATTGCGATATAGATGAGATACGACTGAGATACGACAGATACGATTGCGATATAGATGAGATATGACTGAGATACGACTGAGATACGACTGAGATATGAATGAGATACGACAGATACGACTGAGATACGACTGAGATACGACAGATACGACTGAGATACGATTGCGATATAGATGAGATACGACTGAGATACGACTGAGATACGACTGAGATACAATTGCGATATAGATGAGATATGACTGAGATACGATTGCGATATAGATGAGATACGACTGAGGTACGACTGAGATACGACTGAGATACGACTGAGATACGACAGATACGATTGCGATATAGATGAGATATGACTGAGATACGACTGAGATACGACTGAGATACGAATGAGATACAACAGATACGACTGAGATACGACTGAGATACGACAGATACGACTGAGATACGATTGCGATATAGATGAGATACGACTGAGATACGACAGATACGACTGAGATACGACTGAGATACAATTGCGATATAGATGAGATATGACTGAGATACGATTGCGATATAGATGAGATGTGACTGAGATACGACTGAGATACCACTGAGATACGACTGAGATACGACTGCGATACGATTGCGATATAGATGAAATACGACTGAGGTACGACTGAGATACGACTGAGATATGACTGAGATATGACAGATACGACTGAGATACGACTGAGATACGACTGAGATACGACTGATACGACTGAGATACGACTGAGATACGACTGCGATATAGATGAGATGTGACTGAGATACGACTGAGATACGACTGAGATACGACTGCGATACGACTGAGATACGACTGAGATACGACTGAGATACGACTGCGATACGATTGCGATATAGATGAGATGTGACTGAGATACGACTGAGATACGACTGAGATACGACTGAGATACGACTGAGATACGATTGCGATATAGATGAAATACGACTGAGGTACGACTGAGATACGACTGAGATACGACTGAGATATGACAGATACGACTGACATACGACTGAGATACGACTGAGATACGACTGAGATACGACTGAGATACGACTGAGATACGACTGATACGACTGAGATACGACAGATACGACTGCGATATAGATGAGATACGACTGAGATACGACTGAGATATGACTGCGATATAGATGAGATACGACTGACATACGACTGAGATACGACTGAGATATGATTGCGATATAGATGAGATACGGCTGAGATACGACTGAGATATGATTGCGATATAGATGAGATACGACTGAGATACGACTGATACGACTGAGATACGACTGAGATACGATTGCGATATAGATGAGATACGACTGAGATACAACTGAGATATAGATGCGATATGACTGAGACATGACAGATATGATTGCGATATAGATGAGATATAGATGAGATATGACTGAGATACGACTGAGATATGACTGAGATATAGATGAGATATGACTGAGATATGACAGATATGATTGCGATATAGATGAGATATGACTGAGATACGACTGAGATATGATTGCGATATAGATGAGATATGACTGAGATACGACTGAGATACGACTGAGATATGACTGAGATATAGATGAGAGATGACTGAGATATGACAGATATGATTGCGATATAGATGAGATATGACTGAGATACGACTGATATACGACTGAGATACGACTGAGTTACGATTGCGATAAAGATGAGATATGACTGAGATATGACAGATATGATTGCGATATAGATGAGATATGACTGAGATACGACTGAGATATGATTGCGATATAGATGAGATATGACTGAGATACGACTGAGATACGACTGAGATATAGATGAGATATGACTGAGATATGACTGAGATATAGCCGAGATATAGCCGAGGTACAGCTGAGATACGGCTGACATATGATTGCGATATAGATGAGATAGGACTGAGATACGACTGAGATACGACTGAGATATGACTGAGATGTGACTGAGATATAGTTTAAATGACAGAGAAACAACTGAGATACAGCGAAGCGATTCATCAAATATAACTGATTAAAATAATATAAATATTCAAATGTAAATGGGACAAAATAAAGAACTTACATTTTAATTGTATTAATAGCCCTGTCAAAGAATCTCCATGAAAATGTTTATTTAAATTCGAATAATATTTGGCAGTTTTTACAGTATTTTTGAACACATAAATGCAGCCTTGGTGAGCAGAAGAGACTTCTTTCAAAAACATATATGAATAAAGACAGATAAAGCAGGCAGGTGGATGTGTGTCACTTCAGTGAGCAACTGGGTCAGCGATCAGTCTTACCGGTGTACAAATCACTAGTGTTACTGTCATCATAAAACAGGTCATGGTCATCCTTAAAAGAGTCTGATGCAGTATGTAGAAATACATATTAAGCTGCATAATCACACATGACAGCAACATCAGATCTGACAAAAAACCACAACATGCATGTACATGAGCGCTGCTACTCTTTACATTAGCAAAGATCTTAGCCAATCACAACAGACATTTATAAAGAGAAGTCTTAAAGGTGCAGTGTATAGCCTGTGTGATCGTAAGGATCAGACAATTACTGTTAAAAAAATATTATGACTGTAATGATGCAATAACATTATAAGTGGATCTCAAGGGAAAAATGAAACACGATAAAAGTTTAACACAGCATCAGCTCACTGCAAAAAATATATTTTCTTCCTTAAATATCTACAAAATAAATATCTACAAATGCATTTATTTTGACAAGTAAAATGACTTAAGATATCATGTCTTGTTTTCTACCAATGGAGTAAGAAAAATTATCTTGTTTAGCCTTTGAATTAAGATAAAAAAAATTATCCCATTGGCAGATATGTTTACTTGTTTTAAGCAAAAACTTACAACATTTGGATATTTTTTTCAGGAAACAAGACAATATATCTTAAGTAATTTTACTTGTCAAGTAAATGCATCCTGATTCATGAATTTGCAGCTATTTATACGAGAAAACAAGACAAATACTAAGGATTTTTGCAGTGCTGTGCTACATCATGAATGAATATTATAATCAGTTCACTGTAAAGCCTGTCTCTCTCTCATTATGTGTCTGTCTCTCTGTGCTCTTGATCAGGGACCGGGGCTCCGCACACATCAGGGGCCACTCACACCCCATGCCATCTTTACAAGCCTAATCAACTAGCCATAATCGCAATAACGACCGTTTCCGACATGTTAGTCTACGCTGAGAAAAATGAAATCAGCCACAGAGGAGGCTGGAGTTCCTGGAGCGTTCCTCAGGGATGGATGGGAGAGAAATTGAATTTACAGTTCGTTATGTTTTCATTCCCGGACCTACGAGTTATATATTCACCATCTCGGCATCTGTGACGTAAAGGAGATGGATCACTATTAATTCGCATTCTCGCCTGACCTGAGCTGAACTTTAGAGACGCTCGACTGCAAAGTGCAGCGTAATAACCGGCTCTAAGAGGCTTTCAGAGCCACGGATGCTGATCTCAGACACTGAGAGATATGATTCATCACACACATCACACACACACACACACACACACACACACACACACACACACACACACGCACACACACACACACACACACACACACACACACGCACAGCACGCACGCACGCACACACGCACGCACACACACACAGAGACAGACACACAACACAGAGAGAGACAGACACGCACGCACACACACACACACACACACACACAGAGACACACACACACACACACAGAAGCACACACACAGACAGACAGACACAGAGACAGAGACACAGACACACACACACACACACACACACACACAGACACAAACACAGAAACAGACACAGACACAGACACACACACACACACACACACACACACACACACACACACACAGACAGAGAGGGATTAACATAGGGAGGGTATAAAAGGATGAAGTGATTGATTTCTTATATAAAAACTGAAACTAAATATTCTAAAACAGAGCATAAGACAAAACGAGTTCATCAGCGTCGCCACAACAGTATGGAGACTAAAAGTTAAGAAGACATTGTGGCAGAAATACATTACGAATGAATGTAACACTACTACTAAAATTATTAAAACATTGTTTTTTTAAACAATAACCATATAATATGTATTGAACGTTTTTATTGTAAATCAACTTTATTTGCCAAACAAATTTAAATAGTTACATTTTCATTAATGAAAAGATAAATGAATCTTTCATGCTTTCATGCCAGAAAAATTTAAATAATGTAAATGAATAATTCATAAGGCTATTATAAGAATAAATTAAACTTGTTTTTTATGCATTAAAATAATTAAACACATTAAAAACTGAATTTGGTAACAAAACATAAAAAAAAAAAAAAAAAATTCATAGGGCCTTAAATATGTACTTTTTTAATTTATTCGATAAATTGATGTTAAATTGTTCAAGTTTAATGATTTTAATTAATTAGACATGCATTTTATTAATAAAACTTTATTTAACAACAGTATTAAAAAGGAGTCCAGAAAAATAAAAACGGGGGAAAAACCCCCCCCCCCCCCCCCCCAGAATCCAGAAAAATTAAATGGAAAAAACTGAATTTGGGGGAAATAAAATAGATTTCATAGAGCCCTACCTTTGCAACCCTATCAAAACGTCACATGAAGTCACTGTGATTGGTTGATCATGGTGGTAAGTATATCATGAATGCAAATGATGTTCATAACTGATGTGCAAATTGGTCTGAATGCATCAAACTGGTTAAAATGCATTATTTATGGCAAACAAACAAATCATTCACTCTGACATCATCAGGTTTGGTCACCAAACGTGAAAAAGTGACCCAAACATGGACTGAAATCTGAAAGACTGTCTGGTCCCGTCAAACAGCAGTCATCTAGAGCGAGTCAAATATTCGTGTCTCATCAGTGTCTGTGTCTCTGCATGTGTCATGTCTCTATGCAGAGCAAATGGTCTGGAAAATAAGAAGCTGTCAGTGACCGTGTCCAATAGATGCCGAGGACCGTCTCTTAATGTGAGCGCAGAAAAAAGAAATCTAAAGAGTCATCAAAACACCACTGACATCTGACAGCCGGCCGTCTGAGTCTTTTCATTGCAGCCAAATGAATGGATGCACAAACAGCATCAACAGACCAGATTAATGGATGAAGAGCGTGTGCTGATGTGCTGAAGGAGTTTGTGAGTAAATGATGACAGATGTACATATTCAGATTTTTAAACTAGTTTCTTTCTCCTTCCTTTGTTTGCAAATATGCCGTCCCACCAAAAAAAAGAGAGAGTTTGGTGGTTCATGTCATTTTTTTAACCCCAGAATCTCACAAAATTTTGTATAGAATTTATATATTTTTTTACATCTAGAAATTCCAAGTTTATATTCCGCAATTCTGAGTTTATATTCCGCAATTCTTTATATTCCGAGTTTTATATTCCCAATTACAAGTTTATATCCCGCAATTCTGAGTTTATACCCCGCAATTCTGAGTTTATACCCCGCAATTCTGAGTTTATATCCCGCAATTCTGAGTTTATATCCCGCAATTCTGAGTTTATATCCCGTAATTCTGAGTTTATATCCCGCAATTCTGAGTTTATATCCCGCAATTCTGAGTTTATATCCCGTAATTCTGAGTTTATATCCCGCAATTTTTTCTTACCCGCAATTCTGAGGGGAAAAAGGTTTATACCCCGCAGATTCTGAGTTTATATCCCGCAATTCTGAGTTTATACAATTCTGACTTTACAAGAATTTTTTATATCCCGCAATTCTGAATTACCCGCAATTCTGAGCTTAAAAAGTCAGATTTGTGAGTTTATAAAAAGTTAGAATTACCCCGCAATTCTGAGTTTATATCCCGGAATTTTGTTAATCCCGCAATTGTGTCAGTTTAAACAAGCTTCTGAGTTTATACCCCGCAATTTGAGTTTATATCACCGCAATTCTGAGTTTATATCTCGTAATTCTGAGTTTATATCCCGTAATTCTGAGAAGAATTCTGAAATCACAGACAGCTGCTGCAGATTTATAAATTCTGAGCTTTATATCCCGTAATTCTGAGTTTATATCCGTAATTCTGAGTTTATATCGCTATGCGAGTTTAGTAATTCTGAGTTTATATCCCGAGAGTTTATACCCCGAATTCTGAGTGTGTGTGTGTGTGTGTGTGTGTGTGTGTGTGTGTGAGTTTATTCCCGAGTTTATATCCCGAGTGAGTGAGTGAGTTTATATCCCGTGAGAGTGTGAGTTTATATCCCGTAATTCTGAGTGTGTGTGTATCCCGTGTGAGTTTATATCCGTGTGTGTGTGAGTTTATATCCCGAATTCTGTTTATATCCCGAATTCTGTTTATATCCCGAGTGAATTCTGTGAATTCTGTGTGTGTGTATGTGTGTGTGTGTGTGAGTGAGTTTATACCCCGAATTCTGTTTATATCCCGAATTCTGTTTATACCCCGAATTCTGTGTGTATCCCGTATGTGTGTGCAATTCCGAGTGTGTGTGTGTGTGTGAGTTTATATCCCACAATTCTGATTTTATATCTTTTTTCTTACAATTTTGAGGGGAAAAAGAGAGAGAGACAAACTTTACAAGAATTTTACAGTGAGAGTGAGAGTGTGTAATGTGGGTATGTGCATGTGTGCGTGTGTGCATGTGCGCGCGTGTGTGGCTGAGTGTGAGTGTGTGTGTGTGTGTGTGTGTGTGCGTGTCTCTGTGTCTGAGCGTGTGTGTGTGTGTGTGTGTGTGTGTGTGTGTGAGAGTGAGTGAGTGTATGTGTGTGTGTGTGTGAGTGAGTGAGTGAGTGTATATGTGTGTGTGTGTGTGTGTGAGTGTGTGTGTGTGTGTGAGTGAGTGAGTGAGTGAGTGTATATGTGTGTGTGTGTGTGTATGTGTGTGTGTGTGTGTGTGTGTGTGTGTGTGTGAGTGAGTGAGTGTGTATGTATGTGTGTGCGTGTGTGAGTGAGAGAGAGAGAGAGAGAGAGAGAGAGAGTGAGAGTGAGAGTGTGTATGTGGGTATGTGCGTGTGTGTGTGTGTGCATGTGTGCGCGTGTGTGGCTGAGTGTGAGTGTGTGTGTGTGTGTGTGTGTGTGAGTGTCTCTGTGTCTGAGCGTGTGTGTGTGTGTGTGTGTGTGTGTGAGAGTGAGTGAGTGTATGTGTGTGTGTGTGTGTGTGTGTGTGTGTGTGTGAGTGAGTGAGTGAGTGAGTGTATATGTGTGTGTGTGTTTGTGTGAGTCTGTGTGTGTGTGTGAAGGCAGCATCTCATCACAGAGCTCTATGGCACCGTTGGGCTAATGGAGGGTTCTTGGCGCTGATATGTTCGGCCCTTGGCATTCATCTAAACCACATTATGGGCAAAAACACCAGACGCCCCAAAACTCTGATGAAGATGCATCTGTTCACCAAACCAGACCGAGAGAAAAGGCTCACATTTTTCAAAATAGCCAATGTCCTTTAGTTAAGTCACATCACTGTAGAAGCACACTTGAACCATGAAGAAAATCCAGGAAAATATTAGGACAATGTATCATTTTCAAACATCTCCACCGCAACGAATTAATGGCTGGGAAACAAAATCCAAGAGTCAGTGCAAACAAAGATACACTACGAACCATAATGGTATACATCAAGGTTATAGACTACGCATGCAATTGTTTAGTGTATGAACTTTATAAGGTCGTTTTGTCAATCAACATGAAGCGAGTGCATGAAGCGTCCAACATTTCACACTGTGCTTTTTGGATGATTGCATCATCTGGTTTTCAAAGTGCACTTTTCTTGATGATATTTTCAGTGTGAACACTACTCACACTATTTGTATTTATGCCACAAAAATGGCATAGAATAGTGCATAAGCGCACAAATTGGCTACGCACATTATGTGTGTGATTTCTATCGAACAAACTACTTGAATGCAATGTGATTCACTTTGGCTAAATGCATGCATATAAGCTTACAGATGAACTAAAAGACACAAAACTGATATGAACATTTCATGATATAACAGTTTACATATCACAATTAGAATTTTTTTTCTCAGAGATTTAAGATATAAACGTTATTCTAGCAATTTTTTTTTTTTTTTTGCAAGTTTATATCTCACAATTGTTTTTTCTGACTTTTTTCCTCAGAATTTAGAAATTTAAGTTCCAGAAGTCGAAATTGTGAGAAAAAAGTTTTTAATTATTTTTTTTTTTTTAAAGTTTAACTGTATTAGCTGTATAACAGTTCCCTATTGTTTTTTGTCCCTCACATCCACACATTTGTACTTTTCTCCATATTTGTGTCCATTTCTGGGTGTATGCTATAATTATTACTGTTGCGTGAGTTATTACTGTTGTCATTCTATGTGATTTTTAATTCCAAGCCATTTTGGGTTCATTTTAACCCAGCAGTATATAAATTTTCAAACAATATTTGAGTTAAATGAAAAGGTACAGCATGTTGGGTCGAACATTTAACCAAACATCACCTGCATTATTTTTAATCCAGCATTATTTAGAGTCTATACTAATACACAAACTTCTCCATCATGTGTGTTTATCTTGGTCTTTAATCTCATTTGCATATTGAGTGGCACCTTGCCCAGCGACAGCCAATCCAGAACGGTCTCCAGGTTTGTGTTTCCCAGCAGCCTCGGCGTTTGCACCTGCTGAGGTGAGAGAGAGCGTCTGTCAATCTCTGATTCTGACAGAACCGCCAGAGAAGGACAGATGTCAGAACATGACTGAATATTAAAGCCTGAAGTCAACTAGTCGCTCAGGATAAACACGGCACCAAACGATCAGGAGGTTTTCAAAAGAGTGAAGATGGGAGAAGAGAAGAGAGAGCAAATAGGAGAAAACATTTCTGGATGTAAAAGGTTAAAAACAACTGAGGTAACTCTATGAACATGCTGAATATCTCTCGGTTTGTACAAGTGAACAGAAAACATGCTCTGTAAAGCACTCACAATGGAAGTCAATGGATCCAAATACAGAAGACTCTTTTAGTTAAAAATCTGATGTCTATTCATTTAGCATATTTGTAATTTAATATGACAGCTGTATAAAAAAGTAATTTGAATGACATTCTAATCTACTCTATTTTATAATATAATATTATATTATACTCTACTCTATTATATTATACTCTACTCTACTATATTCTACTCTGCTCTACTCTATTATATTATATTCTATTATATTATATTATATTATACTCTACTCTACTCTACTCTACTCTACTCTACTCTACTCTACTCTACTCTATTCTACTCTATTCTACTCTATTCTATTATATCATATTCTACTCTACTCTATTACATTATACTCTACTCTATTACATTATACTCTACTCTACTCTATTCTATTATACTCTACTTTATTATATTCTACTCTATTATATTATATTCTACTCTACTCTACTCTACTACGTTATACTCTACTCTACTCTATTACATTATACTCTACTCTATTATATTCTACTCTATTATATTATATTATACTCTACTCGATTATATTATATTCTATTATATTATACTCTACTATATTATATTATACTCTACTATACTATATTATACTCTACTCTACTCTATATTCTACTCTACTCTATTATATTATATTCTATTCTATTCTATATTCTCTTCTATATTGTTTGTATGAAGAATTATTTAATCTCCTCCATATAAAACTGTTGCATGTTTTGCAAGTAATAATTTGAATAATTTAATATTTTAATTATAAACAAATATATATATATATGGTACATTCTACAGAATTGGTGCAAACTGCTGTCCCACAACCATAAAAACTCATTTAAAAAGCATTTATGAATTAAAATCTTAGATGTTTACTAATATCCTTCTATTATCTATTGAAAAACACAATAATATTGAAATATATATCAATTTGGGAGGTGGCTGTCCTGAACCATAACCCCTACATTTCACCTTACGAAAACAATATTGAAAAAAAATTATAATAATTTATTCCGTAGTTTTTTCTTAAAAATATTTTTTTCTTATTATTTAAAACAAAAGTGAACTTAAAAAAATCGATATGTATTTTATGTTTTCTTTGTAAATCATGAAACTTTGTGTAAAAAAAATCCTGCACTTTTTATGTCACCACCGAAACAATGCATGTTTCAGTCAGACTGATTTTAATTACACCCCTACATTTATGATCCATAACTATTCCTGCGTCTCTCTCTCATATCTACAAGGTGTGAGTATAGGTCTCATCATTTTAAGATCAATAGTTTTCAGAAGTCTCAAAATCTGTGTGTATCTTTAAGGAACGTCACTACAAACACCATTTTACTGCAATTAAGCACACTTTATTCTGTGTTATTTCATAAAATGTATTTTTATATGTGTACAGCTGTTAACATGTGCTGATTAGCATCTTTGAGCTGGGCCCAAAAGTATCAAAAATGGTCACGACCGAAACGTCATCATTGTTTAGGTAGTGACAAAATAAGGACAATTTTAATACAGTTATGCAAATTGTCATATTTTAGCATGTTTTAATAGTGTTTTATTATGTGGGTTAAAATTCTGTAATGTGGTCGCTACCAAAGCATTACTGTCACTACTGAAACATGGGATGTATATTGATTGATCAACCAAGGTGTTATTGATTTTTGGTTCAATGTATATTCAAACTAATGAATCCTTAACTTTGAAACCAGTATGATCAACGTTATGCCTTTTACAAAGAAAGATTGGATTCAAAATAGATCAAATCTCATAAATCACACTTTTAATATTGTTAAAATGGTAATTGCTATTGATTTACCTCTAAAACATAGCATATATATATATATATATATATACATACAAGGTAGATGTAAACTAAATCTTAATAGACGTTCTTATTAAAATATATATATCTGTTTTGGTCGTGACAAATTTGGGGAGAGGAAAAATATTCCAAAACTTTCTGAAAATACAACGGCACAATTATTAGAAATGTGTACCTTAGATATTATCAACTTTGTATACATACAAAAAAAATATTTTTTTTAATAACTCTGACTTTGAATCAATTCTGAAGAATGGCACATATACTGTAAGCCATATTTACATGCAGCAAACTGCATATACATATGCATATTATTATTTTAGTATTTTAATTTACTTAAGTATTCTTAATTAGTTTATTCATTTACATTCAACTCCTCCGGTTCAGAAGCGGCTTCGGTCTTTGGCAGCTGAACTCACAGTATATTTTATTACCCAGAGTTCAGTGCAAGCGCTGAAGGACGTCTGCGAGAGATGAAACCCGCGGATCATGAAGGAAATCAGCACACCCCACACAGACATACAGCACCAGGAATAATCACACCCGCTTTAATATTTGCACATTTCTGTTTGATAACCTTGTTGGCACATCGCTCATAATTTTTGGTTTTAAATATTTGTCTTTGATTTCGCTCATTAAAACCACCAGAGCCTCATTAAATTCAAATATTTGGTCAATTAAAGTCTGAATCCTGTATAAATTAGGGAAATAAAACGGCCTGATATAAAGCATTAATCCCTCTCTTCCAATAAATGATAAATTCACCCAGAAATGACATTTCTGTCATAATTTATGTGTTTTTTCCATTGTTCGGACATAAACCGAGCTGCACTTTTCCCGTTTAATGATTGTGAAACACGCCATATTTACACTGTTAATAACATATATCTATAATACGTTTCTAATCCGATCTTGCAGCCAAATTTCTGTCAAAAGACAAACGTTTCACAGATGACGTGTTTTTCTCGTCAGTGTCTATTTCACACAACATGGATAAACTAAAACTATAACAGTGCTGGAATAATAATGTCCATTTCTCGTTTGAAATCAATACTGGCATCATTTAGTCAATCTCAAGATCAATTATGCCATTTGCAGTTGATGCACTAAACATTATTTGTAGTGCACCTGTAATCCAATCATAACAATAAGCTAAATCTGTCAGGAAAATATATTTTTAAATTGCAACCACTGTTTAAATCTTTATGCTTCAACAATATATTGCATTAAAAACATAATTCTGTTCTTAAAGTTAAGATTTCCCTACGTGCAATTTAAATGTTTGTACAACTGAGTTTTTTATTTGAGAGCTGATTATTAAATACATTTGTTTATTTATTAATTATGAAATTAAATTGATTTTTGATTTCGGTTTTCGGTAAAGTGCATCCTGAATTTTTGGTTTTAGCCCAGAATTTTCATTTTGATGCATAAATGATGCATTTTGATGCATAATTTCATTTTGATGCATAATTTCATTCTGAGTCATCATTTCATTTTGATGCATAATTTCATTTTGATGCATAATTTCATTCTGATGCATAATTTCATTTTGATGCATAATTTCATTCTGATGCATCATTTCATTCTGATGCATAATTTCATTTTGATGCATCATTTCATTTTGATGCATAATTTCATTTTGATGCATCATTTCATTCTGATGGCATCATTTCATTCTGATGCATCATTTTGATGCATTTTCATTTTATGCATCATTTCATTTTGATGCATAATTTCATCACAGGGATCTGAAGAACAGTCCCTCTTGCCTGATCATTCCAGTCCCTCATCGACGGTCATGAAGGTGAGAGACTGCATCATTTCCTTGGATTTTGCCTATGCATAGGTCATTTCATTCCCAGGTGATCCATCATTTCATTTTGATCCTCCTCACTCACATCGCATAATTTCAGGCTTCTGACTATAGTCATCATTTCACCAAGCTTTCAAACTGATGCAAACACTTCACTCTGTGATTCCAAGATCACCGCCAGACCACAAGTTTCGGCCAGTTCACCTCCAACTCCATCACCCTGAACATGCACAGGCTGTGTCCTGAGCCCCCTGCTATTTAACACCCACGACTTCTCACACAGCTCCACATCTATCATTAAATTTGCTGACGATCTGTGTTCTGGGCCTCGTTTCCAACAATGATGAGGCCGCATCATTGGAGAGACTCACATGGTGCCAGGACAACTGCTCTCTTGATCAAAACCAAAGAGCTTTGTAGACTTCAGGAAGAGACAGCAGCAGCCCTACACTCCTCTTATGATCAGCGGGACCCCTGATGCATCAATTCATCTCCGAGGACCTGACATGATGCACACATCCAAACACAGATCAAGAAAGCCAGGCAAAGACTTCATTCTGATTCAGGGTCACCAGCTATCCTGATTTCATTCAGGGGCCATGAAGTGTACTGTCTCATGCATCTCATTTATAATAACACAAACCAGGACTGCAAAGCTCTGCAGAGAGTGTGCGCTTAGGAGCATTTCATTCCCCTTCTGATCTACCTCAAACGCAGAAGCAGAGCTCTAAAATTTCAAACCACCCCGGTTCTTTTCATTTTACTGATGCAGGCGCTCAGGAGCATTTTCAAAGACTGAAGAGGAGTTTCTTCCCTCAGGCCATCAGCTCCTATCATTTCACAGGACTTTATTAATCATCATTTCTCTCCACACTTTATGGGTGAACTATCCTTTGAAATTTACAGTAATTTCAACCCATTAAACGGCTCATTTTTTTTAAACAAGTTAAAGTCTTTTACAAGTTTTTTCTGTGCATCATTTCATTTTGTACATCTGACACACACATCTTTCTTTTGATGCATTAATTTTTCATTTTGATTTAATATGAGAAAATAATTTGAATGACAATTCTGTTCTGTTCTTTTCTATTCCATTCTATATTGCTTGTATGAAGAAATATTTGATGTCTTCCATATAAAACTGTTGTATACAAATAATAATAGTGTTAATAACTGAATAATTAATAAAAAATATTTACAAATAAATTAAATTATATTTATAGCTATGTTTACATGGAGCAAACTCCATATACAGATTGGAGATTAATAATAACAATTACTCCATATACAGATTGGAGACAGATTAATAATAACAATTATACAGTTTGAAATTATTATTATCAAATGTATTATTCATTGATTTATTTACTTATTTCGCAAAGCACACCAAC
>CM049873.1:35006341-35023841 GCA_027474115.1 Schizopygopsis malacanthus | reverse complement strand
GGAAGTGTACCTTTTTTTAACCTGGGTGTTCACTGAAAATCAACTCCTCACGGATCGGATCAGCATCTGCTGACCGACAAAACCGTCTGTAAAACCACAAACAAACACAGAATGAAGAGCAGGTGCAGGTCAACACAGATGCTGAAGCTCCAGCGCATCACCTGCTGCTTCAGCCGCTACCGGCTCGTGTTGTTACGGTTAACGGCGGGAACCTGCGGCTCCTTTGATCCGAGCCGAGTCCCGGCGAACCGCGGCGGCCCGAACAGATGGAGAGTCAATGGAGGCAAGTGACCTAAATTAACGGCCACCCCGACACACTAGTCACTCGGCCTGTGTGTGTGTGTGTGTGTGTGTGTGTGTGTGTAAGAGAAAGAAGGTTAATTACCTCCTCGTCCTTCACTGTCGGCCGGTTTAACCTGGATGGGCCGGTTCATCTGAATAAGAAAGAGATAGAGAGATGTTAGAACACTGTTTGTGTGTGTGTGTGTGTGTGTGTGTCCGTGTGTGTGTGTCTGTCTGTGTGTGTGTGTGTGTGTGTGTGTCTGTGTGTCTGTGTGTGAGTGTGTGTGTCCGTGTGTGTGTCCGAGTGTGTGCCTGTCTGTGTGTGTCTGTGTGTGTGTGTGTGTCTGTGTGTGTGTCCGTGTGTGTGTCTGTGTCTCTGTGTGTGTGTGTGTGTCTGTCTGTGTGTGTCTTGATGTCTTCAGAGTCACAAGAGTGTCAGAGAAATAAACAAACATGCCATGAAATCACGTGCACATGCACACTCCTCGTCCCGTGTAATTGTGGCATTTAATCAATTAAAGCAATAATCTACAGAGACTTTGCTGATCTCCAGTCAAACTAGTCACTACAATCAAATATAAAAATAATGATAAATCACAACAAATTCAAATTTAGCAATTTCAATTACACATTTGACAGATTTGTTAAATGATAAAATAGTCAATTTGATAAATAATGATATAATTGTATTAGAAATTATTTAAAACTTAAAAATAATGATCTATGATGTTGATTCGTCTGTGAATTATCAAATATAATAAAATGATCTTCTCCCTTTTTCAGGGGTAAAACCTGCAGTTTTCTAAGCGTATCTTGTTTTCTGAACAAGAGTTTTGTCTGCGTCTGTCAGTGCTGCTCAGCTGCTTCTGCTCTGGTTTTGCGGCTGAACAAAGCGAGGCGTGTGTGTCAGAGTCGGGTCAGACTGAGACCCGTGAGACGTTCTCTCTATCTTCTGATTCGCTGTGTCTCAGGACTCCTGTGATTGGTTGTAAAGCTCCAGTGCTGCGGCCCGTTAAAACCCTCGGAGTCGCCGCAGCAACAGGAGTCATTAGGCACAGGGTACACCGGTTGCTAAGCAAGCGGATAGATGGGGTCGTCAGCTTGTTGGTCTGCGGGCTGCAATCCAGCGAATCGGCACACAGCTGCACCATTTCCACCATTACTTCCATGGTGTGTCCAATGAGGTTAAAGGAAAAACTCCAATTATTCACCAGAACCCCCGAACATCCCCCACCTCTGTCCCACTTTAATGTCCTCTTTTACTCAGTTTGACAAAAAGTTTTGTGCCATTACTGAGAGCCGGTGGCCAGATACACCTCACACACACACACACACCTGCATATGTCCCACATGAACAAACACATTAGCCACATATAAACAACAGGAATCACTTCAATGTCTCAAAAATGTTCAAGTCGCTGGCCTCAAAGACGCTTTTTGTGCAAACAAGAGCCCAGTAATCTCATCAGAAAAGATCTCAGCAATGTCTCAGATTTGGCAAGATACCGGAGTCTGCAACCAGTCGGAGATCTCAATATGAGCAAGGGTTACTGTAGTTACTAAAACCATAAAAAATAACAACATTCTTACTTGATTATTTTATTTCAGCTAGTTGCCAAAGCAAGAGTTCGCTTTTTTGCTTGAATTACTAAAACACTACAACTGAAAGAAAAAAATTATAGTACAAACTAAACATAAACAAAAACATCAAATTTCGGATACTAAAATTAAGATACATATATAAAAAAATAATTGAATAAAATATCTCAATAATACTCAAATAAAACGTATACAATTTTAAACATTTCTCAAATTCTCTCCATGTTCAATAAATAAAGACCGATTTTAATGTCACCATCTGATCAATGAAAAAGCACAATCACTAAAAAGTGAAACCACTAAAAAAATATCCTAAATATTACAATCTCATAAAAATAAATAATTACTGAATTTCTCTCTCACAAAAAAATAAACACATTCACAAACTGATACATATGACATAATTTACAGATGAAAATAACACATACAAGCACCTTTATTTAGTTAAGAGATACAAGAAAAGATGTTAAGAAAGATACAAGAAGAAAGGGCACACACACACACACACACACACACACATAAACACACACACGTGTCTGCAGACACTGGCTCACGGCATGTGTTCGCTCTGGCTGATGAAGCGTCTGAACTCATGAGCGCTGAACAAGTCATTTTCTCGAGCTGCTTCTCTCATAGAGAAACACAGTGTGTGTCAGATTCATTAGAGTCCCAGTAGAGTTCAGCATGTTCAAGTGCTTCATCTCTGTCTCTCTCGCACCCTTTGGCCTCAAAAACCAATATGGCTCCCTACACACACTCTTAATGGCTTGATCAATGCTGACAAATAGGCCAGAGCTCCTGTCTCACCTCCAAACGCTCGTCGGTTTTTCTATTACTCCACTAATGCTCATCTGTGTCTCTATTACTCCACCGGTACACCTGTCTCACCTCCTCACACTCATCTGTGTCTCTATTACCCCACCGGTACTCCTGTCTCACCTCCTCACACTCATCTATCTCTCTATTACTCCACCGGTACACCTGTCTCACCTCCTCACACTCATCTGTGTCTCTATTACCCCACCGGTACTCCTGTCTCACCTCCTCACACTCATCTATCTCTCTATTACTCCACCGGTACTCCTGTCTCACCTCCTCACACTCATCTGTGTCTCTATTACTCCACCGGTACTCCTGTCTCACCTCCTCACACTCATCTCTGTCTCTATTACTCCACCGGTAGTCCTGTCTCACCTCCACACACTCATCTATCTCTCTATTACTCCACCAGTACTCCTGTCTCACCTCCTCACACTCATCTCTGTCTCTATTACTCCACCGGTACTCCTGTCTCACCTCCTCACACTCATCTCTGTCTCTATTACTCCACCGGTACTCCTGTCTCACCTCCTCACACTCATCTATCTCTCTATTACTCCACTGGTACTCCTGTCTCACCTCCTCACACTCATCTGTGTCTCTATTACTCCACCGGTACTCCTGTCTCACCTCCTCACACTCATCTGTCTCTCTATTACTCCACCAGTACTCCTGTCTCACCTCCTCACACTCATCTGTGTCTCTATTACCCCACCGGTACTCCTGTCTCACCTCCACACACTCATCTGTCTCTATTACTCCACCGGTACTCCTGTCTCACCTCCTCACACTCATCTGTCTCTCTATTACTCCACCAGTACTCCTGTCTCACCTCCTCACACTCATCTGTGTCTCTATTACCCCACCGGTACTCCTGTCTCACCTCCTCACACTCATCTGTCTCTATTACTCCACTGGTACTCCTGTCTCACCTCCTCACACTCATCTGTGTCTCTATTACTCCTGTCTCACCGGTCTCACCTCCTCACACTCATCTGTGTCTCTATTACTCCACCGGTACTCCTGTCTCACCTCCTCACACTCATCTGTGTCTCTATTACCCCACCGGTACTCCTGTCTCACCTCCACGCACTCATCTGTCTCTATTACTCCACCGGTACTCCTGTCTCACCTCCTCACACTCATCTGTGTCTATTACTCCACCGGTACTCCTGTCTCACCTCCTCACACTCATCTGTCTCTATTACTCCACCGGTACTCCTGTCTCACCTCCACACACTCATCTCTGTCTCTATTACTCCACCGGTACTCCTGTCTCACCTCCTCACACTCATCTGTGTCTCTATTACTCCACCGGTACTCCTGTCTCACCTCCTCACACTCATCTGTCTCTATTACTCCACCGGTACTCCTGTCTCACTCCTCACACTCATCTGTCTCTCTATTACTCCACTGGTACTCCTGTCTCATTACCCACCGGTCCCTGTCTCACCTCCTCACATTCAGCTCTATTACTCATCTCCTGTCTCACCTCTCACACTATTGTCTCTATTACTCCACCGGTACTCCTGTCTCACCTCCTCACACTCATCTGCATCTCTATTACTCCACCGGTACTCCTGTCTCACCTCCTCACACTCATCTGTGTCTCTATTACTCCACCGGTACTCCTGTCTCACCTCCTCACACTCATCTGTGTCTCTATTACTCCACCGGTACTCCTGTCTCACCTCCTCACACTCATCTGTGTCTCTATTACTCCACCGGTACTCCTGTCTCACCTCCTCACACTCATCTGTGTCTCTATTACTCCACCGGTACTCCTGTCTCACCTCCTCACACTCATCTGTCATCTCTATTACTCCACCGGTACTCCTGTCTCACCTCCTCACACTCATCTGTCTCTCTATTACTCCACCGGTACTCCTGTCTCACCTCCTCACACTCATCTGTGTCTCTATTACTCCACCGGTACTCCTGTCTCACCTCCTCACATTCAGTCTCATTACTCCACCGTCCCTGTCTCACCTCCTCACACTCATCTGTCTCTATTACTCCACCGGTACTCCTGTCTCACTCCTCACACTCATCTGTCTCTATTACTCCACCGGTACTCCTGTCTCACCTCCTCACACTCATCTGTGTCTCTATTACTCCACCGGTACTCCTGTCTCACCTCCTCACACTCATCTGTGTCTCTATTACTCCACCGGTACTCCTGTCTCACCTCCTCACACTCATCTGTCTCTCTATTACTCCACCAGTACTCCTGTCTCACCTCCTCACACTCATCTGTGTCTCTATTACTCCACCGGTACTCCTGTCTCACCTCCTCACACTCATCTGTCTCTATTACTCCACCGGTACTCCTGTCTCACCTCCACACACTCATCTGCATCTCTATTACTCCACCGGTACTCCTGTCTCACCTCCTCACACTCATCTGTCTCTCTATTACTCCACCAGTACTCCTGTCTCACCTCCTCACACTCATCTGTCTCTCTATTACTCCACCGGTACTCCTGTCTCACCTCCTCACACTCATCTGTGTCTCTATTACTCCACCGGTACTCCTGTCTCACCTCCTCACACTCATCTGTGTCTCTATTACTCCACCGGTACTCCTGTCTCACCTCCTCACACTCATCTGTGTCTCTATTACTCCACCGGTACTCCTGTCTCACCTCCTCACACTCATCTGTCTCTCTATTACTCCACCAGTACTCCTGTCTCACCTCCTCACACTCATCTCTGTCTCTATTACTCCACTACACGTCTACAGTGCAGACGAGACGAGGCAAGACTAGACAAAACTAGATGCAACATAATGACATGAGAGAGAAGATTCAAGAAAATACAAGAAGAAAAGATACAGGAAGAGACAAGAGGCTTTAATAAGAAAGGACATAAGGAGAGAAGACATTGGATGAGATAAAATAAGCAAAGATAAAAGATTTGACACGATATGAAAAGAAGGGAAGATACAAGGTAAGATAAAAGTTACGAGATGGGAAGATACGATATGAAATGAGCAGATATGAAAAAAATATCCAAGATACAGAAAGAGATATGGAAGAAGATATAAGAAGAAAAGGTACAAGAAGAGAAGATGCGAGATAAAAATATATGAGACAAGAAGATATGAGAAGAAAAGGTACAATAATATATAATAATAGACAAGAAAGGAGGAAAAGAAGAGAACGTACATGAGTTGAGAAGAGACAAGAAAATACAATATTTGAGAAGAAACGAGAAGATATGAGAAAAGGAGATATGAGAAAATATGAGACGAGTAAATACAAAGGGCATGGTACAAGATACAAGAAGAGACAAGAATATACAAGAAGAAAGGGTTAGAGAAGATATGAGAAGATACAAGCAAGAAGAGAAAATATGCTACAAGATGAGAAGACAAGGTAACACTTTAAGGTGTTCTTGTTACACGTACTTACTTTTATAACAACAACAAATTATATATAATTACGTGCAAGTAACTCTAAGCCAAACTCTAACCATTTAGTAAGTACAGGTAAGTAAATGAATATTCATCAGTACTTAAATGTATAATTAAACTGTAACAAGGACACCTTAAAATAAAGTGTAACTGAAGGCAACAAGACAAGAAATTCTTCAGCTGTTTACACCGTGATGGACTGCTGCAGGCAAGCATCATGACATCTGCCTTTACCTGCTCACAGGATGCTCTCTTTCTCTTTACACACTTTATGGTAAGTGTGTGTGTGTGTGTGTGTGTGCGTGTGCGTGCGTGTGTGAGAGAGAGTGAGAGAGTGTGTGTGTGTGCGTGAGTGAGTGAGTGAGTGAGTGTGTGTGTGTGTGTGTATGTGTGTGTGAGCTGCTTGCTCTTTCAAATTGCATATCATGCCTGTGCAGTGTGGAGAGGCCGACTCGTCTCTCACACACACACACACACACACACACACACACACACACACACACACACACACACACACACACATATTCACACACTGTACAAACACACACACACACACACACACACACACACACACACACACACACACACACACACACACACACACACACACACACACACACACACACACACTGGCAGCGGTTGACACGTGGCTGCAGCGGTGCATGCGGTGCGCGTGTGGAGGCTGCTGTCAGGTTAAACGCAGCAGGAGGGTGTGGGAGGTATTTTTAGATGGCAGCAGGTTTCCTTCTGGAAGAAGAAAATGAGTAAAACAACTTCAGAACATAATTTTCTGGCGGGATTCCATCCCGTGCATGTTTGTGTGCCATCTCGCTCTCATCTTTCTCACCAGTGAATCTCCTCGTCATGTTCGGCGGCCCACCCACTGCGCCGCTGCGTCTACAATCCCGCGGGTTTGTTTAGGCCTCGGCCCGGTCAGAGACGCCCGGCTGCTCTATAAAGCTCAGGATGGATGGGAGTATAGATCACAGCGGGAGCGGGACACGGCACACTACATTAGCTTTATGGGCCTTTTCTCAGCCAGAGAAAGAGACACGACAGATACGACTAACAGATGACTCTCCGAGACACGAAACTTTATGAGGGACAGAGGAGAGAGACGAACCCTGCAGATGGATGAGACACAGGACACACCGGGCATTAAATACAGACCAGATGAGACAAAAGAATTTAGATGAAACAAGAAAATAAATGAGAAGAGAAATAAGAAATGAGATGAAAAGAGAAGAAACAAATCCAGAGAAAAGAAAAGAGGAGGAGACGAGAACAAAAACAGATAAAGAGAAATGAAGAAAAGAAAACATGAAATAAGAAGAGAACAGATGAAATGAAAAGAAACTAGATGAAATAAATAGAGAAGTAATGAGGGAAGAAGAGAGATGAAATAAAAATGAAAAAACAATAGACAAGATGAAAAGAGAAGAAACGGAGAAACTAGATTTAAAGAGAATAGATGACAAGCAACAGAATGAGATGTGAACAATTGTTCTGAGACGAGACAAGAAGAGGCAAGATGGACCTAGAAGACAGAGACAAGATGAGGAGTGAAGAAAGAGGAAAGAGAAGAGAAAGAGAGACAAAACCAGAAGAGACGAGCTGAGATGAGAAGGAACGAACGAGAGCGAAGATCAGACAAACACATGAAGAGAAGAACATAAGAGAGATTTCACAACAACAGCCACACTGACAACACGCCTGCGATGATAACACACACACTCACACACTGACGCACGCACGCACGCACACACACACACACACACACACACACACACACACACACACACACACACACACACACACACACACACACACACACACACACACACACACACACACACACACACACACACACACACACACACACACACACACACACACAGACACACACTCAAGCCAGAGATCTCACATTAATCTGACTGATAAATATGACACTCGGCACTTTGATGAAGTGCCACAATTACTGTGAAGACAAATGTGTGTGTGTGTGTGTGTGTGTGTGTGTGTGTGTGTGTGTGTGTGTGTGTGTGTGTGTGTGTGTGTGTGTGTGTGCAGTGTCTGTGTGTGTGTGCGTGCGTGCGTCTGTGTGTCTGTGTGTGTGTGTGTGTGTGTGTGTGTGTGTGTGTGAGTGAGTGAGTGAGTGAGTGAGTGTGTGTGTGTGTGTGTGTGAGTGAGTGTGTGTACGCATGCATGTGTGTAGATAAACGAGTGGATTTGCCCTTGCTACAGGAGCAGATCTCAGCGCAGCAGAATGCAGCTCATTACCAACCACGAGTCCATCTTCAACATCTCGCAGACACGCGCGCTCAGGCTTTAGCTCTGATGAACGACTGGCAGAACCGTGAAATATAGCCCGATGCCTCATACATCACACCACCAGAAGCCACCCGCCAAACACAACAACACACACATTCAAAGATGATCACAGCTTCGTGTTCAAGAATCAACCGCTTCTGTTTCAGAGAAGAGACAAGAAGGGAGAAGACACGATACAAGAGACAACCCGATCTCGTGAAAACAGTACAACAAATAAAAACAAAACTCGTGGTATATGCAAAAATGGATTTTGGCGTGTATATGCTACGCGATGGGATTAGGGTTGTGGGGTATAGATCGATGCATATCATATGCATGCGGAAACTGCTTATTATATGCATGCAAAAGTCATTTTTTGCAGATCAATACTAATACACTCAGTAATTTTTGGTTCCACAAAGAACCATTCAGTCAAAGAACATCTCTTTCTTAACTTTTTATAACCTGAAGAACTTATTTCACCAAAAATAAGCTTTAGTGGATGATTTAGTTTAGAAACAAAATGCAAAAGAGCATGTTTGGCAATATTTTGGATTTTGAAAAGATTCAGTTCAGTTCAATTTTATTGATATAGCAGAAACAAAGACAACCATGTTTGACCAAAGTGCTTAATAAAAGCCTGTTGACTTTGCCGTTTATCTCAGATGATTTTGGAAGTTTTTTAATCATTCTTTTCTCATTTATTTGGTTCCACAGTGTTTGTTGATTTTCATAGCTAGGTGTATTTTTATTAATTTTGTTAATAACATTTCTATGAGTTTGACGTTTTATTTTGTTGTTGCTTGAATTGAATCTACACCGAAATGAAAGTGAAAGTAAAATACACACGGTGCTTTTACAAGCTATTTTTTGACAGTCTATATACAAGCTAAACTAAAAGTCTGAATTTTTTGCAATGCGTTTTTTCGTATTCGTAATCCTAAAATTTAGTCACGCACAGAAACCGAAAAAAATCGAACCCGATGCAATTTTTTTTATGACTGACGAAAATTTCGGAGACAGTGTGTAAACGTGATTGACATAACGTGCGGTCGAATTAATTTTTCAACGTGCGAACATTTCGGACTCGGTGTGCAATGACCTTAACACAGAGACATAAACGATTAAACAAGAATCAAAGAGAAGAAATGAGATGAAACGAGAAGAAACAAGATAAGACAAAAAGATAAGAAACATGTAGGGACAAGAAAATCAGAGATGAGATGAAACTAAATGAGAAGAGAAAATAAAAGAAGAAATAAGAAGGAAAGAGACCAGACAAGTTGAAAAGAGATGAAACAATAAGAGAAGAAATGAGATCAAATAAAAAGAAAAACTGCAAAAACTACAATAGAAGATATGAGAAAACAGGAGAAACAATGAGACATGAAATTTATAACCAAAAATAAAAGAAGAGATGAGATGTTTTCATCTTTAAAAATTAAACGTGTAGCTTATTTTAGCTGCTTTGAATTGAGTCAAGAGAAGAGAAGAAACCAAAAGAATAGAAATGAGGTGAAATGAAATAAAGAGAAGAGAAGAAATGTGATCAAATAAAAAAGAAACTAATTAGAAGAGAAGAGAAAATAGCAGATGAGTCCGAGAAGAAACAACAATAAAATAAGAGACGAGATGTTTACAGTTTCATGTTTGAAAATGAAAGTGTAGTTTATGCTCTTGTTGTTTTGTCCGGAGACATAAAGGGAGAAAGAAATGCAGCGGTGAGCGAGGAAGAGAAGACACGAGTAGAGACGAGAGAGAGAGAGATGAAAGATGGAGCTTGTGTGTTTTGAAGACCTCATAAACAGCATCGGCTGAGGATCAGACAGAAATACAGCACTGATTCCAGCCAGACAAAACTATCACACACAGTACCGGATAAAAACAAACCTCTCATGTACAAACACTACAAACCTCTCATGTACTAAAAACTAGAAACCTCTCATAAACTACATACACTACAGCACATACAAACCTCTCATGTACTAAACACTACATAAACTCTCAAGTACAAACACTACATAAACTACAGCACATACAAACCTCTCATGTACTAAAAACTACATAAACTACAGCACATACAAACCTCTCATGTACTAAAAACAACATAAACTACAGCACATACAAACCTCTCACGTACTAAACACTACATAAACTACAGCACATACAAACCTCTCATGTACTAAAAACTACATAAACTACAGCACATACAAACCTCTCATGTACTTAAAACTACATACAAACCTCAAACCTCATGTACTAAACACTAAAACTCTCAAGTACAAACACTACAAACCAGCACATCAAACCTCATGTACTAAAAACTACATACAAACATACAAACTCTCATGTACTAAACACTACATAAACAGCACATACAAACCTCTCATGCACATACAAACCAGCACATCAAACCTTATGTACTAAAAACTACATACAAACATACAAACCTCTCATGTACTAAACACTACATAAACTCTCAAGTACAAACACTACATAAACTACAGCACATACAAACCTCTCATGTACTAAAAACTACATACAAACATACAAACCTCTCATGTACTAAACACTACATAAACTACAGCACATACAAACCTCTCATGTACTAAAAACTACACAGCACATACAAACCTCTAATGTACTAAAAACTACATACAAACCTCTCATGTACTAAAAACTACATAAACTACAGCACATACAAACCTCTTATGTGCTAAAAACTACATAAACTCTCATGTACAAACACTACATACAAACCTCTCATGCACATACAAACCTCTCATGTACTAAACACTACATAAACTACAGCACATACAAACCTCTTATGTGCTAAAAACTACATAAACTACAGCACATACAAACCTCTTATGTGCTAAAAACTACATAAACTACAGCACATACAAACCTCTCATGTACTAAACACTACATAAACTACAGCACATACAAACCTCTTATGTGCTAAAAACTACATAAACTACAGCACATACAAACCTCTCATGTACTAAAAACTACATAAACTACAGCACATACAAACCTCTTATGTGCTAAAAACTACATAAACTACAGCACATACAAACCTCTCATGTACTAAAAACTACATAAACTACAGCACATACAAACCTCTCATGTGCTAAAAACTACATAAACTCTCATGTACAAACACACATACAAACCTCTCATGTACTAAAAACGACAAACTACAGCACATACAAACCTCTCATGTACTAAAACGACAAACTACAGCACATACAAACCTCTCATGTACTAAAAACTACATAAACTACAGCACATACAAACCTCTCATGTACTAAAAACTACATACAAACCTCTCATGTACTTAAAACTACATACAAACCTCTCATGTACTAAAAACTACATACAAACCTCTCATGTACTAAAAACTACATACAAACAAACTCTCATGTACTAAACACTAAAACTACAGCACATACAAACCTCTCATGTACTAAAACTACATACAAACCTCAAACCTCATGTACTAAAAACTACATACAAACCTCTCATGTACTTAAAACTACATACAAACCTCGCATGTACTTAAAACTACATACAAACCTCTCATGTACTAAAAACTACATACAAACCTCTCATGTACTTAAAACTACATACAAACCTCTCATGTACTAAAACTACATACAAACCTCAAACCTCATGTACTAAAAACTACACAGCACATACAAACCTCTCATGTACTAAAAACTACACAGCACATACAAACCTCTCATGTACTAAAAACTACATACAAACAAACTCTCATGTACTAAAAACTACATACAAACCTCTCATGTACTAAAAACTACATAAACTACAGCACATACAAACCTCTCATGTACTAAAAACTACATACAAACCTCTCATGTACTAAACACTACATAAACTACAGCACATACAAACCTCTCATGTACTAAAAACTACATACAAACCTCTCATGTACTTAAAACTACATACAAACCTCTCATGTACTAAAAACTACATACAAACCTCTCATGTACTAAAAACTACATACAAACCTCTCATGTACTAAAAACTACATAAACTACAGCACATACAAACCTCTCATGTACTAAAAACTACATACAAACCTTTCATGTACTTAAAACTACATACAAACCTCTCATGTACTTAAAACTACATACAAACCTCTCATGTACTTAAAACTACATACAAACCTCTCATGTACTTAAAACTACATACAAACCTCTCATGTACTAAAAACTACATACAAACCTCTCATGTACTAAAAACTACATACAAACCTCTCATGTACTTAAAACTACATACAAACCTCTCATGTACTAAAAACTACATACAAACCTCTCATGTACACACACACTCACACGCACACACGCACACACACACACACACACAAAATGCAATAAATCAATAGTTATTATTCCACTGAAGACAAAATGAATTATACATCTAATAACTATATTAGTAAAGGAACATGTGACTCTTGAAAGAGAATAAAACAGAAGCTGATCTCTGAGGAACACTACGGATCAAACTGATGGACTGAAAAAAAAATACTTCAATTATAAGTATTAAACACTATACAAACCTCATGGTGTCAGTAGCTGTATTCATTAATTTATTAAACTGCATTACAAATCTCATGTACTAAATAAAATAGATATTTATAGCTTATTGCAGTATTATTAGTACTAAAAACCTACAAACCTCTCATTAAAACTGCATAAAACCTCTCATGTTGATTAAACACTAATCATAAAGATTCAGGGAACCTTTTGGCAGTATTAGCAGTAATACAAACCTCTCATGTAATTCAATAAACTACAGCATAAAACCTATTATTTAAACAAAAAAACCTCTCATGTTAAACACTAGATTACAAACCTCCAGTATAAACACTAGGATCAAACCTTTAATGTATTAAACACTACATTAAAACCTTTGTAAAACACTAATACACTACAGCACATTAAATTATTTAAACACTAATACAAACCTTTATAAACACTAGCTACACTACTGGAGCACATACAAACCTTAGTAGTACTACATACAAACCTCTTTATTAAATTGCATAAAAATTCATGTTTAAAAACTAATCAAACCTCTCATTTAAACACTAGCTTACAAACCTTCATGTATAATCAATAGTCCTACAGCACATCAAACCTTTAATTTATTAAACACTACATACACTACAGCATAAAACCTCTCAGTTTTAAATATGAATGCAAACCTTTTTAAAGATTATACACTGCAGCACATACAAACCTCTTTTAGTACTAAACACTACATCAAACCTTTATTTATTAAAAACTACATACAAACCTCTCATGCTAAAAGATATACAAACCTTATGTAAAACACTATAAAACCTGCATTTAAACACTATAACTTATTGCAGAGTTACAAACCTCTCATGTAGTTCTAAACACTACATACACTAAGCACATACAAACCTTATTAAAACACTACATACACTACAGCATAAAACCTCTCAGTATTAAACACTATATACACTACAGCATTACAAACCTTATGTATAAAAACACAAAAATATCATGATTAAAATAAACAAACCTCTCATGTCTACACTACATAAAGAGCCTCTCAGTTGGGACACAATATATTATATTGGGGGTACAAGAAAGTAACGAGAATACAAACCTCTCATGAGGGGAACATACATAAAACCCTGTAACCCCAGTTAAATGTGAATGAAAATGTACCTGTTTGGGTCCAAAAAGCATGCTTCGGAGTTACCTTTGTACTTTCTTCCCCAAGACCTTAGAGTAGTATCACTCTTAAAATACTAATATGCACCTATTAGGGCAAGGACAAAGGTTGCTCCAGTGAATGTTTTGTCAAACAGGTCATTGTTGAAGTTGGCTTTGAGAGTTCACAGACGCAGCATGAATACCTGTGTATTGTTTGCTGTTTGCATTTCAGGTGTTTGTTGTACAAGGGCTCGTCTTTTTAACATTTGGATTGGCGCCGTTCTTGAGGTTATTTCTAGTTTTGAATAATTTCGAACACTTTAGTCTGTTGCTCTATTCTTAATATTGTAAGCAAACAAAGACAATGGTGTCTACTTATTAACGAACTTATCAGTTAATTATGTCTGTAAACTCGAAAACGCCCAGTACAGATAACATGAGGCTGGAAATCATCTCACGCTACACAGAGCTCTGCCAATAAAACAAGACGTATTTACTGATGGGTTGAGTGATCATGAAAAAGCGATCAGAGGTGCCTTCATTTTAAGTTAAGTCAACTTTTAACTTTTACGTGAAAAGCATAAGGAAACGTATCGCCTCAGTAAGAGCACCGGATACAACACACATGTCAATGTTGTGGCACAACCCACATGCTTTTCTTGGGGTTTAACATTTACAGGTTATTTAATAACTGTAAGCAACTATTCTCCATCATCCGATTGCTGATCAGATGATTCATACGCATATTCATCTGTTCAATAATGACGTGAAGAACAGAAACAAGCGTCTATTGCTTTTATTTTATTGCACATTTTACTCTTTCTTTTTACCATTTTATGTATATTCTCTTGTGTTTGTTCTGATTTTGCAGTGTCCTATAGCGGACCTGATTTACATTTCAGAGAACGACAGTATATTCTGTCATAATTGACTGTATGTGCATAAAAAAACCTTGTACCAGTTTGGACATTTATTCTCTCCGAAATCTCGGATCAAAAATCAACAAATCAAACAAACGGCGTCTTTTCTCTAAAAAAGATTTTTCTCTTGTAAATAAAAACAAAGAGTTTTGTTTAGAACTCTTTTTAATTTTAATTCAGTCTGTCTTGTTATTTCTTTGTAATTATTTTAAAATTATTAGAATGTCTGAATGAAGAACTAAAACAACTCTAACTAAATGTTATTTTGAACTACAATTTCTTTATTTGACCGATCTCCTGTGGATGTTCAAATGAATAAGAACAAATTATACAAATAACAAAAACTCAAAACAATTAACAAAGCTTTAAACAAAATTACGGTGAAAACTGAAAACATAAAAATTTAATCGAATTAAAAATCTTAACAAAATCTACACTTGTATACGGTGTGTGAGCGTGCGTGTGTGCTTGCGTGTGTGTGTCTGTGTGTGTGTGTGAGCGTGTGTGTGTGAGTGTGCGTGTGTGCTTGCGTCTGTGTGTCTGTGTGTGTGTGTGTGTGTGTGAGCGTGTGTGTGTGTGAGTGCGCGTGCGCGTGTGTGATTTAATCACCCCCGGGGCTATGAAAGGGTGAGCAGTAGAACGGGTGAACATGATAGAAAGAGACAAGTGCAACAAAGCAAGAGAACGAGGACCCCCCCCCCCCGGCTCTTTTTGTCCACTCTGATTTCAGACGCACTAGTAAACAGGTGAAGTGCATCAACATCACATCAGAAACATGTGCATTGCTCGTTATTAAAGGTAAAGTATGATTCGACATATGCAGAGGAGAGACGCTGATCTTTATTCACCCACAGGCTCCAGACACCGAATCACTTCATCTGTCACCCGTCATCAGCGTTAGACCGCGATCTGAGCTGACCGGAGCTTAACTAGTCCTCAGACCAGATCAACACTAACACTAACCCGACTAACATCAGCCAAAACAACCCAGACACCGAATCACTTCATCTGTCACCCGTCATCAGCGTTAGACCACGATCTGAGCTGACCGGAGCTTAACTAGTCCTCAGACCAGATCAACACTAACACTAACCCGACTAACATCAGCCAAAACAACCCAGACACTGAATCACTTCATCTGTCACCCGTCATCAGCGTTAGACCCCGATCTGAGCTGACCGGAGCTTAACTAGTCCTCAGACCAGATCAACACTAACACTAACCCGACTAACATCAGCCAAAACAACCCAGACACCGAATCACTTCATCTGTCACCCGTCATCAGCGTTAGACCACGATCTGAGCTGACCGGAGCTTAACTAGTCCTCAGACCAGATCAACACTAACACTAACCCGACTAACATCAGCCAAAACAACCCAGACACCGAATCACTTCATCTGTCACCCGTCATCAGCGTTAGACCGCGATCTGAGCTGACCGGAGCTGAACTAGTCCTCAGACCAGATCAACACTAACACTAACCCGACTAACATCAGCCAAAACAACCCAGACACCGAATCACTTCATCTGTCACCCGTCATCAGCGTTAGACCGTGATCTGAGCTGACCGGAGCTGAACTAGTCCTCAGACCAGATCAACACTAACACTAACCCGACTAACATCAGCCAAAACAACCCAGACACCGAATCACTTCATCTGTCACCCATCATCAGCGTCAGACCCCGATCTGAGCTGACCGGAGCTGAACTAGTCCTCAGACCAGATCAACACTAACACTAACACTAACCCGACTAACATCAGCCACAACAACCCAGACACCGAATCACTTCATCTGTCACCCGTCATCAGCGTCAGACCCCGATCTGAGCTGACCGGAGCTGAACTAGTCCTCAGACCAGATCAACACTAACACTAACCCAACTAACATCAGCCAAAACAACCCAGACACCAAATCACTTCATCTGTCACCCGTCATCAGCGTTAGACCACGATCTGATCTGACCGGAGCTGAACTAGTCCTCAGACCAGATCAACACTAACACTAACCCGACTAACATCAGCCAAAACAACCCAGACACCGAATCACTTCATCTGTCACCCGTCATCAGCGTTAGACCGCGATCTGAGCTGACCAGAGCTGAACTAGTCCTCAGACCAGATCAACACTAACACTAACCCGACTAACATCAGCCAAAACAACCCAGACAACGAATCACTTCATCTGTCACCCGTCATCAGCGTTAGACCGCGATCTGAGCTGACCGGAGCTGAACTAGTCCTCAGACCAGATCAACACTAACACTAACCCGACTAACATCAGCCACTATAACCCAGACACAGAATCACTTCATCTGTCACCCGTCATCAGCATTAGACCCCGATCTGAGCTGACCGGAGCTGAACTAGTCCTCAGACCAGATCAACACTAACACTAACCCGACTAACATCAGCCAAAACAACCCAGACACCGAATCACTT
>CM049873.1:34993841-35001341 GCA_027474115.1 Schizopygopsis malacanthus | reverse complement strand
CAGCAGTAATAATAATAATATATATATATATATATATATATATATATATATATATATATATACAGTGTCGGGGGGGTAACGCATTACAAGTAACGCAAGTTACGTAATAATATTACTTTTTTCAAGTAACTAGTAAAGTAACACATTACTTTTTCATTTACTAGAAAATATCTGAGTTACTTTTTCTCCATTTATTGACTGAGAGCGCCGTGTGAACATGATCTTACTGTAGATCTAATCTAGACTAAATATGAATGTGTATTAATTCATCTCACTCGCAAAAAACAGATTCAGTATTCATCAAAATGAATTAAAACAGTGAAATACAAACTCAGAATATGACACAAACCTGCAATAATTAAATATGATAAACAACACAAATATATCTAATCTCATTTTATTAACCGATGTGTTTGCTGCTGACCTTTGATGATCAGTTCAACCATAATAATAAAAATTACTTTAGATAAACTAACATTGATTTATTGCTGAAGAGTGTTGATCTTCTCCTGTGTTCTTCTGTACAGACGTGATTTACTCGTCCTTCAGTCTGAGGTTTATTCATTACACTTTTTGGTGTGAAAGGCTTTTATATTTGCTATAAATATAACTTCTTATATTAAAAACAAACAATCAAGTCCTGCTCATATTTAAAAAGTAACTTAACGCATTACTTTCCATAAAAAGTAACTAAGTAACGTAATGAGTTACTTTTTTAGGGAGTAACGCAATATTGTAACGCATTACTTAGAAAAGTTACTTTCCCCGACACTGTATATATATATATATATTTAAACCAGGAGGACAGACGCTGCTCTTCACCGCGAGCCGGACTCTCAGACCGGCGCTGATGGAAACAAACAGCTCCGTCTCAGCATGAATCAGCCGAGCTCAAGCACACTAATACCCGTCTCAATGCAGACGCCGAGACAAATCATCAGCGTGTGCTCAAAGCCAGACGCCTCCTCAAGCATGCCAGGTGCATTATGGTTACGGATGAGGTCCAAACAGAGAGCAGCCAGAATAAATGTGAACTGATGAGGGCACATATTTGACCCAGACCTGAGTTTATGGAGCTCGGCTGACAGACAGCGATGGTCCCAGATGCCCACCTTAATGTCTCATTCCCTCAGAAACACGATCGAACGCTATTTAGGGCAAACTGTCTGCTCAAGCAGGAACATATAAGCAGGAGATGTCTTTAAGGTGAAGGCTAAAAATGACTGGGATGCCTCATATCATCAGCTCTGACCCGACTGATCTCTCCAAACAAACACTGACCATCAGCTTTACTCTTACAAAAGCCCAACGCAGCGGCACCTGTCAGATGATAATAACACGGTGAGTGGATTTCACAAAACAAATCATCATAAACCATTTATTTTTGTGAGGATCTTTCTATCATATTTACCAGTAGTACCATATTTCATATATGTATTAACACATCTATTTATATAAATATGAAGTATAGTAACCACGCAGTAACAGGCTGAATCCCAAAAGAAATGTCCGTTAATAGAAATATATAAAAAAGTAAGAAATATAATTAATAAACACATTTAATTTTTTATAAATTAATAGTATATCAAATAAAACAGTATTTGATTTATTTTACTGCGTTAAATACATTTAACAGTACAGAGTAAATCAAGATTTTTTTTTTTATAAAACAAATAATAATAATAATAACAATGACTACATATATTAATGTATTCTTTTTTTAATAAATTGCATAAACATAAAAATTTGAAATACTATATAACAGCAAAAAACAACCTAATAAATAACATTACTTTAAGTTTAAAAAGTATATATTTTATTACAATTTGTTTACTTATTTATGCATTATATATGACAATTTGTTTAGTTTTTTTACATGTATTTTTATCAATATAAAATATGGTATATAGAAATAAATCAATACTACTACTATCAATACAATAATATATATTACATGTATTTATTACAAATTAATTGTTTAAAAAATATGTATGTACATATGTATAAAAACACACACACATATATATATATATATATATATATATATATATATATATGTGTATGTATGTGTTGTGTGTGTGTGTGTGTGTGTGTGTGTGTGTGCGTATATATATAATTATTATTTATTTGTGACCAGTAAATACAGTACTTTATGAATCATGAAACTAATCAGAATCTGAGCGACGGCAGCATTTGTTGACACCAGTAACCCAATGTTTCCAGATGTCATTAGTGTGTGTGTGTGTGTGTGTGTGTGTGTGTGTGTGTGTGTGTGTGTGTGTGTGTGTGTGTGTGTGTGTCTGTGTGTGTGTGTGTGTGTGTTTCTCTGTGTGTCTCTGTCTGTGTCTGTGTGTGTGTGTGTGTCTGTGTCTGTGTGTGTGTGTGTGTGTGTGTGTCTCTGTGTGTCTCTGTCTGTGTCTGTGTGTGTGTGTGTGTGTGTGTGTGTGTGTGTCTCTGTGTGTCTCTGTCTGTGTCTGTGTCTGTGTGTGTGTGTGTGTGTGTGTGTGTCTCTGTGTGTCTCTGTCTGTGTCTGTGTGTGTGTGTGTGTGTGTGTGTGTGTGTGTGTGTGTGTGTGTGTGTGTGTGTGTGTGTGTGTGTGTGTGTGTGTGTGTGTGTGTGTGTGTGTGTGTGTGTGTGTGTGTGTGTGTGTGTGTCTGTCTGTGTGTGTGTGTGTGTGTGTGTGTGTGTGTGTGTGTGTCTCTGTGTGTCTCTGTCTGTGTGTGTGTGTGTGCTAATGTTCACCGTTTGCGCCGACAGTTCTCCTCCAGTTCACACTAATTAGCGGTGGAGGCTAAAAATAAAGAGTATGTGGAAGCAGCGTGAAAACACATGCAGATCCGTTAGCATGCGGCGGTATGACAGTAATGAAGACACTAAACACTGAGGTGTAAAGCACACGATACAGATGTGAGTCTCTCGTGGAAACATGACTCGGTCTGAACGCTGGTGATGAGGATGAGGAGAGAGAGGAAGAGCCTGCTAATTATCAGCTAAAATAACACTTAAACTAAATTAAACCAGCATTACATCCAGGAGAGGAATTATACAACGATCAAATAAAACGTTTATGCTATCATATAGTTATCAAAAATACTATTAAAAAATTATTTATCCATTTATTTAGTCACTCCAGGTTATTATAGTTAACTGAAACTAAAATTAAAAAGCACTTAACAAATAAAACTGTTTTTAGACTAACGAGAAAGTCGAGTGCCGAAACTTACAGGATGTGTTTATAGAGCAATGGCCTCTTAAATATCAAAAGATAAAGGACATTTTGATTTCTCAATTTATGACCCCTTTAAAAAAAATGTTTTCCTTAGAAATAAAAAATACAATGAAAATAGGATAAAGAATAAATGATTAAAATGTACCCAAAGTAAACGTGATCAATTTTGATGTTTTCACAAGATCTAATACTAACAACATAATAAAAAGCCAAAAACACATCTTAAAGAAATCCCTGCTCTAATCGACAAACATTACAGATCGTCCTGAAATCCTAAACTCTGATTCAGCACAAATCCTGAATCTCCAGCGGCTCCGTCACACAACCAGAGGATACTTAAACATCAGGAGAGCTTCTGTATCCGTGTACTCAGCCCAGATCGCTGCTGCACAGAGCACAGATACAGCCGGAGAGAGAGAGAGACGACTGGAGTGTCACGCGGCCGTGGACACAAACCAAGAAACTTACTCAAACACTTCTGCTCTTCAATCACGGTCAGTCTCAGGAAACTGGTCAAAACATCATCTCTTAACGGCTCTTTCTCCTTCTGGAGCATCAGAGAGTGTTTGAATCTTCTGTAATAGTTGTGTTTGAGTCTCTCAGTCGTCCTCGGTGTGAAAAGATGGATCTCAAAATCATACAGTCATTGTTGGAAAGGGTTCAAATGCACAAAAATGCTGGAAAACCAAAGGATTTGTGAGAGCTGAAGGATTTTTCTGAAGAACAGCAGATAGTTTAACTGTTCAGGACAAACAAGAGACTCATGAACAACTATCACTAAACTAATAAACACACAGCTGTGGATCATTCAGAGAACAACACAGTATTAACAACACAAGGGGGTGTAAACTTTTGAACGGGGTCATTTTTATAAATTCAACTATTATTTACTCGTGTACTACATGTAAACATATTTTATGTGAAATATCTTATTCAGGTCAGTACTAAATAATCAACAGCATGCATTTTGTATGATCCCTCTTACTTGGAAAAATAATCAACATTTTGCAGATTCTGAAAGGTGTATGTAAACTTTTGACTTCAACTGTGTATATATATACACACACACCACACACACACACACACACCGCACACACCGCACACACCGCACACACCGCACACACCGCACACACACGCCACACACAACACATCAAACACAAACACACACCGCACACAACACACACACCACACACAACCTACTGTAACTATATATGAAATATACTAATTATTGTATTAATTGCTCAGCACTTTATTTTAATACATATTTTATTGTTATTGTATTTTATAGTTTTTCTTTGTACATTTATTTTTAGTGTAAAATGCTTTGGCAAAACTGTATGCAAAAACAATGCCAAAAAAGTGCTTCTATTACTATTATAATACAACTGCACTGTATTTGAATATTCATATTCAGACAATAATTAATTTCTGATTCAACAGGTTTATAAAAGGGTCTCATTATAAATCTAGTGAAATACTGTAATCATCTGCACACAGAAATGTTGGAAATCATTTTAATATATCTGTTGCATTCTCAAAAGCACATTACAGTTTTTTTCAATCGCTAACAAGCACTTACCCATACTTCAGATACTTTTTCTAAACTCTTAACACAGACTCACACCTACAAAACACAATTGGCCAAATGGATAATTTTCTTCTCAAAAATACATTTTGTTAAATATATACTAACTCTTCATTTCAAAATAGAACACATCTTTCTCTGCACACACTAACTTTACCAAAACAGTGGAAATCTGACTCAAAATGAAATTATTCTGTCAAAGAATAACACTTGTTTTCACTTCACAAGTTGCATGCAGTCAATCAAAGTACACCAGGTTTCAAAATACTGGCTATTGTTGACATTACAAAAACTGCATAGACTTTTATGTTTCAGTTTTACAGGTATTTGCATGCAAAACCTGCAATCCACCGTTTTGACACTACATTTCTTGGTTGGGAACTGTATGTCCACATGTACAGTAATGTTCACATTCAAAATCATTCCAGTAAAAAGCAAATAAGTTTTTTTTCCCTTTACTGTTTACTACAGGAGGTACAGTAGAAACACGGTATGATAGAACAGAAAAAGTTTTACAGTATTGCTTACAGTGAACAAAATATCCATGAAACACACAAGAGCATTCTGAACAAAAAAACAACAGCAAAAAGCCCAGATAAAAAGGGGGGGGGAACTAAAAAAAGTACAAAATTACGGTATCTAATCTCTGCGATCTTCAGGCTTAGGCCAGATGTTTTCATCAACATCACATCTGATGTTATCCAAGGCGATGCACCTGGGATAAAACCGCCTGGTATGTCAGATCCACCCTTGGCAATCATCAACTGTGATGTCCCTGCAGCCAGCATCCATGGCTTCAAGGAGGGACATATGGTCATGTGGCTGATGGTCATAAACCTTCCACCTCCAGGTAGAAAAGAACTCCTCTATGGGGTTGAGGAAAGGTGAATAGGGTGGAAGGAAGAGACTTACCAGTCTTGGGTGGACTTCAAACCATGTTGTTATTGCTTGCGAATGATGGAAAGCCACATTGTCCCAGGTAATTACAAAGGTCCTCATGTTTTCACCCTCCTGATTCTGCTCTGGAACCAGCCGCTGGTGGAGATCATTGAGAAAGGCAAGGAGGCGCTCGGTATTATAGGGTCCAACCTCACATCTGTGAAGGAGTAATCCTGCATTTGCAATTTCTGCACACATGCTGATGTTTGCCCCTCTCTGTCCTGGCACATCAACTGTGGCCCTTTTTCCAATTTAATTTTGTCCACGTCGACGCCTTTTGGCCAGATTGAATCCTGCCTCATCTATGTATATGAATTCATGAGGGGCCTGGTTGGCCTCCAATTCCATAACTCTCTGAAACAAAGTTTATGTAAATCATGTCATTACTGTATACCATACTGTACTGTAACCTATTACTGTGTAGGTTACCTACTTGCAAAGTGCAAAGCTTATAGAACTGGACATTGAATTGAATATACACTATACCTGGACATATTGTCGTCGTAGCTCCTTGACTCTCTCACTGTTCCTCTCAAAGGGAACAGTGTGGAGCTGCTTCATCCGCACTCTGTGTTTGGACAATGCCCGCGTAATGGTTGTGAGGCTGATGCTATCGATATTGTCAAATATCTCATGGTCCACCACAATTCTAGTTTGAATTTCATGCAGTGTTATTGCATTATTTGCAACAACCATTTCTTCAATGGCAAGCTCTTGATCATTATTGAGGAGCTTTCCTCTTCCCCCAGAGGGTGGAAGATGTTGCATTCTTTAGAGGGACAAAAAAATCAACATATGCATTACTGTATGACCATATTGACATGTCAAGTGAGAATAGAAACAATCTATTGTTTCGTTGACTGCCTCAAATTGGGCTGCACTCTTTCACCAGCCTCTCTTAGTGAAAGACCGTGGTTGATTACATGGTCAATGATAGTGGCACGAATTTAATCACTGACTACTGTTCTTGCAGCCCTTGGAATGCCACCACCACGCATTCTTACACCTCTACCTTGCCCTCTCCTTGGGCCTGCTCTTCTCCCTGGCCCTGCTCCTCTCACTGCATCTCTCACTGCTCCTGCTCCTCTCACTGCTCCTGCTCCTCTCACTGCTCCTGCATCTCTCACTGCTCCTGCATCTCTCACTGCTCCTGCTCCTCTCACTGCTCCTGCACCTCTCACTGCTCCTGCACCTCTCACTGCTCCTGCTCCTCTCACTGCTCCTGCTCCTCTCACTGCTCCTGCTCCTCTCACTGCTCCTGCTCCTCTCACTGCTCCTGCACCTCTCACTGCTCCTGCTCCTCTCACTGCTCCTGCATCTCTCCCTGCTCCTGCATCTCTCACCTCTCACTGCTCCTGCATCTCTCACTGCTCCTGCATCTCTCCCTGCTCCTGCTCCTCTCACTGCTCCTGCACCTCTCACCTCTCACTGCTCCTGCATCTCTCACTGCTCCTGCTCCTCTCACTGCTCCTGCTCCTCTCACTGCTCCTGCTCCTCTCACTGCTCCTGCTCCTCTCACTGCTCCTGCTCCTCTCACTGCTCCTGCACCTCTCACTGTTCCTGCTCCTCTCACTGCTCCTGCACCTCTCACTGCTCCTGCACCTCTCACTGCTCCTGCTCCTCACACTGCTCCTGCTCTTCTTCCTGGCCCTGCTCCTCTCACTGCATCTCTCACTGCTCCTGCTCCTCTCACTGCTCCTGCACCTCTCACTGCTCCTGCACCTCTCACTGCTCCTGCACCTCTCAC
>CM049873.1:34971341-34988841 GCA_027474115.1 Schizopygopsis malacanthus | reverse complement strand
TCAGGAAATATCCTTCTTTGGAGATGAGTTAAAAACTAAACTCATGATTCAATGCTCTCTGTGGAGCGGCGTATGAGACACATTAACACATCGATTTGATTCGGATTTATTTAGTATTGATTCATCTGCATTTTTATCAGGAACATTAAATTTCAAGTTTTCTTAAAGGGACAGATCACCCAATAATCACACACCTTCATGTCACTCCAAACCTGTATGCGTTTCTTTCTTGTGTTGAACGCAAGAGAAGATATTTTGAAGAATATAGCGGTGGCCATTGACTTCCATTGTATATTTTTTTCCATACTATGTAAGTCAATGGCTACCAGAAACTATTTGGTACCCAGCATTCTTCAAAATATATATTGTGTGTGTGTTCAACAGAAAGAAACTCAAACGGGTTTGGAACAAGTGGAGGGTGAGTAAATGAGTTGAGTTTTTTTTTTTTTTTTGGGGGGGGGGGGCACTTTCCCTTTAAATACACATTCTTCCAACTAAGTTGGTAAACTATAGTCGGCTTCACCGGCAACAACATAAACAAATGTTACAGCGCATGCGCGTGTTTGTGGCCCTGACTTAACTTCCGGTAGATGTCCAAATAGAATCAATAACAACAGCTAAGTCCCTCTGGAGTAATAATTTATTCATAACAAGCAAAATATGTTTGCTTCATAAATCAGACGGACTGAGATGCAGCGATAACTACTTGGACGGACTTATTAAAAATACAAATTCACTCTCCGCCAGCAGGAGACGCTTAAAACCGGAGAAATAACGATAACGGCTGTAAACTGAGTTTACAAACACTGCTTTATCAGACATACAGCATGCAAGATGACATCAAGACAGTGTTCCTTCAGAAATACAGTGATATATCACGTTTTGATTTTTAAACATGCATTACGTGCTCATGTTTATTCAACGAAGCCTTTTGGAAAAGTTGATATTGTAGCGGGTCGCCACAAATAAATGTATATATGTGAAACACATCCCACAGCACAACAACCTGAACCCAACTTCATTACTCATCACTTTAACTGTGTTTGTATCCGGAGACACTAACAGCGATATACAAACACAGACCGGACGTTACCTTCGGTCCGATGAAACCGTCTACACAGGGACTCTGTTAGTGGGTATATTACTTTAATATCATTAAGAGTTAAAAGAGTCCGAACTACTAAAGTTCAGTCAGTGGGGTCTGATAAATAAACGTGTTTTTCCTTTCAATCAAGTTTATTTTTCTGACTGCATTGGCTGATATTATTTCAAAAACTTCATTTTGACAGTTTTTTTTCAAAAACGAGACTTAATATCTTGTGTTCTCTTACTTTGTTTGCATCTTGATTTATGAATGTTTAGATATTTGCACAAGAAAACAAGTTTCTTGTCGTGCAGTGTGGGGCTTTGAAACATCTGAGAAGCAGGAGACTGGATTATTTGCCGTTCATCTATTTCCGCTGCTGTTCGTGAGAAGCAAATGAGATATTAAAGAGTATCTTTATATGGAGAGTGTAGCAGAAAGAGAAACAGACGGCTCGTGAGAGCTGCGTTAAATAAGGAGTGTCTGACAAAACATGAAAAGGCTGCGATGATCTCATCGATGAGCTCATCCTTCCTCAATTAAACTTTAACCATTAAAGGGACAGTTCACACAAAAATGATCATACTCTCAAGTATTTCCAAACCTGCGAGTGTCTTTGTCATGCTGAACACAAAGGAAGATATTCTGTAGAAAGTTTATAATCAGGCTGTTTTGGTGCACCATTGACTTCCATATTAGGAGAAAAAATACTGCTCTGTTTCCCTCATTCTTCAGAATATCTTCAAAGGGTGAGTAAATAACAGAATTTTCATTTTTGGGTGAACTGTCCCTTTAAGGAGAGTTTTAAATAGCTCAAAATATCCACCGTCTCCGGTACTTCATCTGCGTCTCCATGACTCTTAAACTCTGACAGTTTTGCTGATCCAAAATTAAAGGGATAATTCACCTAAAAATGAAATTCTGTTCAATCCAACAGCTGCCGGTAGCCATCGACTTCCATAGTATTGCTTCCTAAACTATAAAAGTTTAGGTTGCTTACCCACACTCTTCAAAATATAATATTTTGTTTCAACATTAAAAAGAAACTCATGCAGCTTTGAAACAACCTGAAGGGGCGTAAATAATGACACTTTTATGTTTGGGTGTACTGTCCCTTTAAGAGACAACGACTAAACCATGGAGATCTGATGCAACGAACCTGGCAAATCTAGTTCTTCATAAACGGTCATGTAACGATGATGTACAAGCCCAGTCAATCCTTCCCTAACGAGACGGATTTGAACCGTACTCTCACTCTCTTTTCTATCTATCAGAGCTGTAAGAGCATATAAGGCTCGTTAGACACATTTCCTCATTAAAACTGTCTAGTGATGACAACGAGATCTTTGATTATCAGAAACTCACCGACCGCGGAGATATTACAGACAGTGATTATCTTTCCTAACGATCGATTCTTAGACTAATAAATGGTTTGAGCTCTTTCTTTCAAATTTAACAAAAATAAACGAACTCCTTTACAACACATACTTCAAACATAAAAAAGGTACAAAAGTTAAAAGGGCATCTTTATACCTTATTTGCCCCTCAATGGTACATATACCTTAAAGATGCATATCAGTACCTTGAGTGTACGTAAGGTGTTACGTGTATTTAATTAACCACATGTTTAATTACATGTATTTAATTAACCACAATATTCAACTTTGATAAAGATAATTTTTTTCACAATATTTTGTAATATAACAAATATAATATAACATGCGCAATATTTTATTGATTATTTTATTTTTATTACAAGATGTATTATTTATATATATATATAATACACAATGTAAAGGACAAGAATCGTAATTTTTTTACCAATCATAAAAGCTCGTTCAGTTTGATAGAAAAATAAAATATTTTTTAAAATGTCCATTAAATAAATTTCTGAATAAAACCGTTGCACAGAATAGTTTAAAGCAGGACAATAATAATAATAATAATAATAATCCAATAATAAAGTCAATATACATAGTTTGATCATGTCTATTATCAATGAAATGAACAATAATAGACATGAATGAAAGAAATTAAACACTGCAACTGTCAATTAAAAATCTTTGATTAAAGAAAATCAGCATCATTTCTTCTTTAACGTGTTAATCTAGAAAAACATGACATGAGTTTAAAGATTTGTCGTCTGAATTTACAGCATTAAAAATGTATATAATAACTAGAATGTGACTTTTGTAAAACCCAGACGACATGACACAGAAACAGAGACAGAGCTGAAATATAAGCCTGGTTATAAATCAATAAATCAGACGATGATGATGATTTGTCATCAACAGTCAATCTGTGAGAGTCTGTGTGTCTACTTGGTTTGAGGACAAACCTGTCTGCTGAAGGGAGACAAAAATGACCAAAAAATGATTCATAACGTCTCAAAAATGATTCATAATATAAAAATATTCAAAATGATTCATAACGACTCAAAAATGATTCATAATATAAAAATATTCAAAATGATTCATAACAACTCAAAAATGATTCATAATATAAAAATATTCAAAATGATTCATAACAACTCAAAAATGATTCATAATATAAAAATATTCAAAATGATTCATGACTCAAATTATTCATCATATACAAATATTCAAAATGATTCATAACTCAAAACTTAATTATCATATAAAAATATTCAAAAATATTCAAAATGATTCATAATGACTCAAAAATTATTCATAATATAAAAAATATTCTAAATGATTCATAACGGCTGAAAAATTATTCATAATATAAAAATATTCTAAATAATTCATAACGACTCAAATTATTCATAATATAGAAATATTCAAAAATATTAAAAATGATTCATAATGACTCAAAAATTATTCATAATATAAAAATATTCAAAATGATTCATAACTCAAAAATTAATTATCAGATAAAAATATTCAAAAATATTCAAAATGATTCATAATGACTCAAAAATTATTCATAATATAAAAATATTCAAAATGATTCATAACGACTCAAAAATGATTTATAATATAAAAATATTCTAAATGATTAATAACGACTCAAAAATTATTAATAATATAAAAAATATTCTAAATGATTCATAACAACTGAAAAATTATTCATAATATAAAAATATTCTAAATAATTCATAACGACTCAAATTATTCATAATATAGAAATATTCAAAAATATTAAAAATGATTCATAATGACTCAAAAATTATTCATAATATAAAAATATTCAAAATGATTCATAACTCAAAAATTAATTATCAGATAAAAATATTCAAAAATATTCAAAATGATTCATAATGACTCAAAAATTATTCATAATATAAAAATATTCTAAATGATTCATAACGACTGAAAAATTATTCATAATATAAAAATATTCTAAATAATTCATAACGACTCAAATTATTCATAATATAGAAATATTCAAAAATATTAAAAATGATTCATAATGACTCAAAAATTATTCATAATATAAAAATATTCAAAATGATTCATAACGACTCAAAAATGATTTATAATATAAAAATATTCTAAATGATTAATAACGACTCAAAAATTATTAATAATATAAAAATATTCTAAATAATTCATAACGACTCAAATTATTCATAATATAGAAATATAAAAAAATATTCAAAATGATTCATAACGACACAAAAATGATTCATAGACTCAAAATTGATTCATAATCATACGTAATATATATATATATTAAATGATCGTAGTGATTCAGAGCTGATTGACGTGTTCAGACACACTTGATTCTCCTGCTTTGGTGTCGTTTTCCTCGTCAGGTTCATGCTAACGATCATCAGTCTGAGCTCAGGAGGAACTCCAGCTGTGTCTTTAACAATAAACCACATACAGAGTAATTCCACGGAGACCCGACGAGGCTCAAATCCCAAGCACAAACATCAATTTAACAAGATACTCGTGCTCTGAAGGGTCATATTTCAATGCGTTTGACATTAATTCAGTGTTCAGCGTTCAGCAGTGAAGCAGGTCTGCTACCGGCAAATACAACACAACTATTAAAACAGATGTTTTCAGGTGTTTACAGTCCCTCAAATGAAGCTGAAGTCAAATTAATCTAAAAACTTCAACTCAAAGATGAAAAATGCTGACTTGGCAACTAAGTCAAATAAATAAGTACTGAAAAAAAATGATATTAGTAAAGAAATAAAGTAATACAAGTATTATACAATATAATATATTATAAAATATACTAATATAATTAAATGGCAAAAGCAAAGCACCATTACAAAATTACTAAAACAAACTCAAATTTAAATAAAAACAAATATGAGTGAGAAAATATAAATATGAACATAAAAGCTAATTAAAATAGTAATAAACACTATAATAATAAATACTAAAATAACATTGTGTTACAGAAATGAACATACAATGAGACTAAACCGTGATCCAGATGAAAACTAAAATATGCAGCTCAAATTTTTGTTAAAGCTGATTATTACTTGAGCTTTAACGTGTCCAAATCATCTTTTGAATTTTGAAAACAGTATTTTAATGTTTCTTGTCAAGCTCTGACTTCTGCCACTGTAAATGCATTAATGTGTTTCACTGAAGGAAGAGAGTCATACAGGTTCAGAACGACACGAGTCAAACCTTCCCATTAATCATGTCTGATTTCAGCTGATTTAGCTGCAGAGGTCATTAGTCTCGTCAGCAGCCGTTCACATCAGCGTGATTGAGCGTCAGCAGTCATATGCCAGCCGTAGAGGACGAGACGTGACGTCAGTCTGAGCTCGAGTCATATTTTGACAGCGGAGTCAAACGCGGCGGCACTAGAGGCAGACAGACGGCCGGTGAGCGAGTCAAAGACACTTCTGACCGTCATCAGTCCATCAATCTGCTCACAGGACTGCTCGGAGAAAGAAGAAACACATTCTGGAGGACTTTTAAAGGGGTCATCGGATGCCCAGTTGATCTGATTCTTCAGGGTCTTAATGAAAAGTCTATAAGATACTTTGGTTAAAATGTCTCAATGTTAGTGTAAAACAACCCGTCGAAAACAGCTCTGTTCACAGCAAGCCGTTTTAGTGCATGTTTCTTTAAATGCTAATGAGCTCTGCTGACTCCGCCCCTCTCTTCCTCTGTAGGTGAAGCTGGATCACGAATGATTCGCGTGAACATAAACACATTTAGGTAGATCGGAGAATGTATTCACTTCAAAAACAAAGCTAATTCTCTGCGTCTTCAGTAAATGACGACTGCTATGTTCATTATTACATCCAACAACTAAACATTGTTGTCTCCTCCTCCTCCGACTGATGACAGCTCACTCAGGGCGGGGCTAAGGTAAAGCACTACTGTCAATCAACACTCGTGGGAGGGGCCTGGGTCTGTGACATCACACGGCCAAGAATCTGAGAAGGGGTTATTATTATTTTTTTTTTTTAAACACCGGATGGATTTGTATCATTACAGTGTGGTTGTGTGTACACACACACTGCCAACACACATTTCTGTTCAAACAGCATGTAAAAGTGAATATTTGCATCCGATGACCCTTTAAAAGAGTCACATCATACACTTATAATGTGATTATGTTTTTACACCTATTATCTATTTCTCATCCTCCACTAATTAGGAATTGGCCATGTAATGATGATAAGATGTTGATTTTTTTTTTTTTTTATTCAATCCTTAAAACATATTTTTTTGCAATCATTTAAGCAATAATAAAAAAAAAAATCTGTCATGCATACAAATATTCAAAAGTTTGGGGTTAGTGATTTATTATGAAGTTTTTTATTCAGCAAAAATTCATTAAATTGATCGAATGCAATAATATAATATTTTTAAATAATTTTATATGACATTTTTAATTTCTAAAAAAATATAAATTTTCTATTACATTTATAATAAAAAAAATAATTATAAAAATAAAAAACTGCAGATCTTTTTATAATGTAAATATATAATATACAATGTTAACAGTTTAATATATATATATATATATATATATATATATTATTTTTATTCAGCAAGGATGCGTTAAAAGTGACAGCAAAGTCATATATAATGTTAAAATAGATTTCTATTTCAAATAAATGCTGTTCTTTTGAACTTTCTATTCATCTGTGAATCCTGAAACATAAAATATGTCACAGTTTCCACAAAAATATTGTGCAGCACAACTGTTTTCAACATTGATAATAATCAGAAATATTTCTTGATCATAAATCAGTATATTATTATGATTTCTGAAGATCATGTGACACTGAAGACTGCAGTAATGATGCTGAAAATACAGCTGCGCATCACAGAAATAAATTACATTTTAACAGATTTTCACATAGAAAACAGCTGTTTTAAATTGTAATAATATTTCAAATTTTTACTGGATTTTTGATCAAATAAACGCAGCCTTGATGAACAGAAAATACTTGTTTCAAAAGTCTTACAAATACTCTAAGAGCAAACGTAGCTTAGCACATCCCTCTCTCTGTTGTTTCCCGTCCTCTCCGAGCGCGAGTGTATTTATGGAGCGTGTTTGAGTCTCTGAGCGCGAGACGCGCCGCAGGGTCTCAGCTGCGATCAGTGTGTTTGTTTAGAGTTATTTCGACACCCGCTGCCCTTCACAAACACACAAACACACACCTGCGTGTCACAGCAGATCCTGCAGCGTTTATTACACACATACTCCGTCTCATCTGATGAGAGCAGATCGTGTAGACGGCCGTTACCCGGAGAAACAAACGCTGCAGCTCAACAACAACAACATACAACTCAAACACACAACACCGACAACAACAACAACATACAAATCAAACACACAACACCGACAACAACAACAACATACAAATCAAACACACAACACCGACAACAACAACAACATACAAATCAAACACAACACCGACAACAACAACAACAACAACAACAACATACAAATCAAACACACAACGACGACGACAACAACAACATACAAATCAAACACACAACACCGACAACAACAACAACATACAAATCAAACACACAACACCGACAACAACAACAACAACAACAACATACAAATCAAACACACAACGACGACGACAACAACAACATACAAATCAAACACACAACACCGACAACAACAACAACATACAAATCAAACACACAACACCGACAACAACAACAACAACAACAACATACAAATCAAACACACAACACCGACAACAACAACAACATACAAATCAAACACACAACACCGACAACAACAACAACATACAAATCAAACACACAACACCGACAACAACAACAACAACAACACAACAGACAAATCAAACACACAACACCGACAACAACAACAACATACAAATCAAACACCCAACACCGACAACACCGACAACAACAACAACAACAACAACAACAACAACAACAACAACAACAACATACAAATCAAACACACAACACCGACAACAACAACAACAACATACAAATCAAACACCCAACACCGACAACAACAACAACAACAACATACAAATCAAACACACAACACCGACAACAACATACAAATCAAACACACAACACCGACAACAACAACAACAACAACATACAAATCAAACACACACAACACCGACGACAACAACAACATACAAATCAAACACACAACACCGACAACAACAACAACAACAACATACAAATCAAACACACACAACACCGACGACAACAACAACATACAAATCAAACACACAACACCGACAACAACAACATACAAATCAAACACCCAACACACACCACACAAAAAACGACAACAACAACAACAACAACAACAACATACAAATCAAACAAACAACACCGACAACAACATACAAATCAAACACACAACACCGACAACAACAACAACAACAACATACAAATCAAACACACACAACACCGACGACAACAACAACATACAAATCAAACACACAACACCGACGACAACAACAACAACAACAACATACAAATCAAACACACAACACCGACAACAACAACAACATACAACTCAAACACACAACACCGACAACAACAACAACATACAAATCAAACACACAACACCGACAACAACAACAACATACAAATCAAACACACAACACCGACAACAACAACAACATACAAATCAAACACAACACCGACAACAACAACAACAACAACAACAACATACAAATCAAACACACAACTACGACTACAACAACAACATACAAATCAAACACACAACACCGACAACAACAACAACATACAAATCAAACACACAACACCGACAACAACAACAACAACAACAACATACAAATCAAACACACAACGACGACGACAACAACAACATACAAATCAAACACACAACACCGACAACAACAACAACATACAAATCAAACACACAACACCGACAACAACAACAACAACAACAACATACAAATCAAACACACAACACCGACAACAACAACAACATACAAATCAAACACACAACACCGACAACAACAACAACATACAAATCAAACACACAACACCGACAACAACAACAACAACAACACAACAGACAAATCAAACACACAACACCGACAACAACAACAACATACAAATCAAACACCCAACACCGACAACACCGACAACAACAACAACAACAACAACAACAACAACAACAACAACATACAAATCAAACACACAACACCGACAACAACAACAACAACAACATACAAATCAAACACACAACAACAACAACAACAACATACAAATCAAACACACAACAACAACAACAACAACATACAAATCAAACACACAACACCGACAACAACAACAACAACATACAAATCAAACACACAACAACAACAACAACAACATACAAATCAAACACCCAACACCGACAACAACAACAACAACAACATACAAATCAAACACACAACACCGACAACAACATACAAATCAAACACACAACACCGACAACAACAACAACAACAACATACAAATCAAACACACACAACACCGACGACAACAACAACATACAAATCAAACACACAACACCGACAACAACAACAACAACAACATACAAATCAAACACACACAACACCGACGACAACAACAACATACAAATCAAACACACAACACCGACAACAACAACAACAACAACATACAAATCAAACACCCAACACCGACAACAACAACAACAACAACAACAACATACAAATCAAACACACAACACCGACAACAACATACAAATCAAACACACAACACCGACAACAACAACAACAACAACATACAAATCAAACACACACAACACCGACGACAACAACAACATACAAATCAAACACACAACACCGACGACAACAACAACAACAACAACATACAAATCAAACACACAACACCGACAACAACAACAACATACAAATCAAACACACAACACCGACAACAACAACAACAACATACAAAACACACAACACCGACAACAACAACAACATACAAATCAAACACACAACACCGACAACAACAACAACAACATACAAAACACACAACACCGACAACAACAACAACATACAAATCAAATACACAACACTGACAACAACAACAACAACCACAACAACATACAAATCAAACACACAACACCGCTGGGAAAATAACACTGCAGCGGGGAAATACACACGAGTGTGTTAAAATCAACACAAGTCAAATATTACAACTAATGACAAACTATCTGATCACACTACATTTAAATCAATAACTAGATTTACTGTTTTAAGGCTTTTTAGACGGACACAAAACGGCAATAAATGTGGATCAATGTGAAAGTGACAACAACAAAGTCATTGTTTACGTTTTAACTAGTGTTTGAAAAAAATATGAATTTTAATAAGTGATGGAGAGACAATCCAAAATGTAATGACATAAATAATTAGCAATATAAAAATCGTTTTAAAATAAATGTTTACTACATTAAAATAGACATTTAGGATGCATTAAATTGATCAAAAGTGACAGTAAAGACATTTATAATGTTACAAATAAATTTCTATTTAAAATAAATGCTGTTCTTTTGAACTTTCTATTCATCTGTGAATACTGAAAAATAACAGTTTCCACAAAAATATAATGCAGCACGACTGTTTTCAACATTGATAATAATCAGAAATGTTTCTTTGCATATTATTATGATTTCTGAAGATCATGTGACACTGAAGACTGCAGTAATGATGCTGAAAATACAGCTGCGCATCACAGAAATACATTACAGTTTAACACATATTCACATAGAAAACAGCTGTTTTAAATTGTAATAATATTTCAAAATTTTACTGTAGTTTTGATCAAATAAATGCTGCCAGAAGAGAATGAAATATTTAAAAACAGTCTTATGAACCCCGAATTATACTGTATATAATGACACAGATCCCCCCCCCCCCCATTGATATTAATTGCAAAATTAAAAATAGCAGCTAATTAACGGGTAGTTTATCCACCGTTAATGTAATGAGCATCATGTAAGATTTTTTATTTTTTTTTTATAAAATGATTAAAAAAGAAATTATACATTTTAGTTGATTTATTATTTTTTGTTGATTTTTGATTTATTATTTATTACACAGTTCTGTGGCTGCCAACAAATACCACTGAAATGCAGATTCTGAGTCAGCAAACCCATTCAGTCCTGCATCAGCCGGACGTGCCGGACGGTAAGTGACTCGCACACTGGACAACACCACAATCAGCAGACTTCTGTCGGCCCGCTGGGAGACACAAGAACCGATAATCACAATTATCTTTTATATTCTGTCACTTTAAATAAGCCCTGGCTTCCTAACTGCTGCCAATGTGAAGCTCTTGTGCCAAATCGGCCCATTTGTTTCCTAATCGTGTTCATTTCTGAATCCAGCGAATCATCTGCGCTGCAGGCTCGGTGTCTCTGCGTTACGTTTCTCTCATCCAGCACTAAAAGGGGCCAAAGGTGATGCTTAAAAGCTCTAAACGCAGGGTTTAATGAATGACAGAACGGAGGTGATAATGAGGTGGATCACATGGACGGGCCGAGGGTTCAGCGTTGGGCTTTGATAACGGCTTCACCTTCATTAGCAGAGCGGCGGATGATCAGAAGCTGTTCAGGATTCATCACACGACTGTAATCTGTCAGACGGCTGGATACGCTAATATTCTCCTAATAGCAGCTCGTGCACGTCTCTGTGAGACCGACGGAGACATCGAGGGAGGATGAGACACAATTTCTCAATATTTTGATTTTTTTTGCATCCTCAGTTTCCAGATTTTAAAATATTGTCCAAACCATACATCAATGGAAATATTATTTATTCAGCTTTCAGATGATGTATAAGTCTCAATTTCAAAAATTGACCCTCATGACTGGTTTTGTGCTCCAGGGTCTCATATGTTTTTAAAGTCATCTCCACGTAATAAACTAAATATCTGAATAATGCAGTGCTAACTGACATAGGCCTAGAATTTATTATAGTAGACTATGGAAACAATAAAATAGATTTTATGGCTTATTCCGTGATAAAAATTGAAAAAAAGTGTAGTATATTAACAAATCATAAAATTGCCGTTAGGAAAATATAGAAAAAACATTACAGAATACAAATCATTAGTAAAAGTGTAAAGTGTTTTTGATTTCATAGCCAATAAAAAGTAAGATATGAGAAAAGATAAATACATTTTAAAAATATTAAACCTGTTAATTAGGCCAAAAAAAAACTTTTCTGTCCGTCTGAAATGATGACTCCGTCCCTGTATGTATGGTACTGTACTCTATACTGTATACCACAATACAATGCAACTATATACTAACAATATGCATACAGTTATGTCTGCTGTTGCTCTCAGGTGGCAGATAATATTGACTCATAGTTATGTATTTAAAGACATCATTAATAATGCGTCTGAATATTGAGAGGCATCAATGTAGCCCAGAGTCTCTGCAGACGCTTCTGAAGCTTTCCTACTGGAATTAAAAATCATTCCTTTGCTGAAAACACATAAACACGGAGTAAAAATATAATATATTTGAACTTTTGTTCCTGTGGCTCAGTGGTAGAGCATTGCGCTAAAGGTTGTGGGTTCGATTCCCAGAGAACACATGTACTGTCAATAAATGTATAACCTGAATGTACTGTAAGTCGCTTTGGATAAAAGCATCTGATAAATGCATAAATGTAAAACTGTGCAGAAGAAGCTCACAGCGGTTTCATTGTAGCATCAGATGTTTCTGCTAATATTCCTCGGGAGCAGCAGTCACCATCATTAAATGTGATTAATAATTGCTTTCTGTTTTGTTCATGACACTTATACAGTGCAAGCATAATGCATGGAATCATAATAAAATAAGACCATATGATTTACTTCAATGCTTTGAAATGTATAATATTTATATAATTCCTTATTTATGATTAATTTAATTTAATATATTTACACTTTGGATGGAAAAATGTGATTTAAGTGTTATTTGAGTATAATTGAGATGCTACTACAGTTTTTGTTATTATTGAATTTACATTACATTTTATTTTTATAGCGTCTGCTTTTTTATGCCAGTTTTATTGATGCTTGTTTTAGATTTAGATTTTATAAAATAAAAATTCAGTTAAAATTTTCGTTATTTAATTTATCAAGTTAAACTAAATAAAAAAAGAGAACTTTTGCCTTGTTGACTAACTTAAATAAATTCTGTTTTTATTATTTTATTTTACTTCAGCTAGCATTAGTTTTATTTCAAGTAACAAATAACAGTGATCAGACATTTCATAAATCAACGCAAAAGGCCTGCTCGGGAGAAATAAAAACAGACTCGATGCAGTAAGAGAATAAAGGTGTAAAATGAACGTGGAAGGCAGCTCAGATCAGTCTTGGGGGGGGTTTGAGGAGCTCATTAGGAGACAAATGTGGGCAGAAATTGTCCAGATCTCTTCTTCGACTCCAGATGAGACACGAGACTACTGCGAGCTTGAAGAAGAGACATCTGAGATTTAACCAAGACTTGAATCTCACTGCTTTTCAAACCCTGAGACTTAAAACATGCGTCGCCAGGACGATTTAAGAAAACGTATGTAACATATAAAGTTCAAGACTCAGGAAAGAAGCAACTAAATAAACCACGAAACGAATGTAACCATCAGGTCAGAATCAAAAGTGTAGCACATCAGAGACATACAGTATTTGTTGATTTCTAAAACGCAATGGCAAAAGAGTGACGGTTTTTAAGGAAGCGCACTTTCTTTGCTGTATATTCTCCATTCAGAATTTGAATCAACGTTTCGTTTTGAATCCTTATAAGAGAACCAATGTGGCGTACTTGCAACATACTTTCAGAAATGACATCTGCATATATCACAATGACATTGTGTTAATCATAACTATGGACTGGACAACATATGACGTGTCAGAATAGATGTGCATGAAGGCAAGCACGCTCACTAACTTCAGACGCACCAACACTGTTGATTTTGGACTTTGGAAAAATAGGGTCGCTCTTAAAAAAGTTTGAAAAGCACTGGTCTAGGAGACTCGATTGAGATCGGTCTTCCCAAACTGACTCCACCATAAAACCCTGTTTATGAATACGCCCGCTCAAGATCTGAGAAGAACACAAACATCAGCATCACCAGAACTACAGACCAATCAGCATCATCTGATCAACTCCATCAGCAGCAATGACAGACAGACAGAGTCTCAAGACAAGCATTAGAGTCAAACATGACCTTCTACAAAAGATGCAGAATATACAACAGAGCATTGTATGGTTACTGAATACACAATGCAGTGCAACCAGACTTTCCTCATCAAGAGCACAAATATATATGTTTTTAAAAACAGAGTAAAATTGCAACAAAGAAGCACTAAAGCATGACAGGGAACAACAAGAAGCAATGAATACTCACCGAACCTGACAAACACAAATATACTCCAATATAATATTTGGAGTCTCCATCCATTAGGCTTCAAGATAGCGTCATAACAATGCTTATTGATATTAGACATGGATGAATTTGAATGGACTGCAGAGGAGGAATATGTTTTGGTTATGTAGATTCATAAGCAGGTACTAACTCACTCAACTAACTAACCAGGCCTTTGGTTTATTCACACTAACTAGCACACATGAACACATGGAAACAATCAGGAAGAGGATGAACGAAAAACCTGTCAAAATGAAAGACTCCTGACGAACTCAAAGCCCAGCTTTAAAAATATGATTTATGAGTTAATGCTAAAGTTTGATTGTAGTGATCTGATCAGGATCAGAGTTTAATCATTAATCATTTTCGGATAAAATAACCTTTTATATATCCAAATTACAAATGCAAAGATTTAATTTGCAGCGGTTTAGTCGTCTGGAGTCATTTAGTGTTTCTTCTGTGCTGAGTATTTAATACAAGCATTCAGTTTATTTCTGTTAATAGTCCGTGTTCTTTTATATTATATAAAAGGTTATTAAAATGTTTGTGTGCATATTTGGCATTGCTGTAACACTTAAAGCCTTTATGCATAATGCATTATAAAAATATACTTAATCTATGCTGTAAAGCATCATATCCTTTCATAAATAACAGTTAAACAGTTCAAATGCATGATACTATTTGAAGTATCGTGTTTAATGCATTATGCTTATTAAAGTAATATTAATCAAGTTAAACTCAAATCCAAAATCAGGCTTATGAACACAGCCAAAGAAAAGAAAATGAGACGCACTCCTTTACATGTCAAAAGCGAGTCTGATATTATTTGCCTCATCTCTCAAATGTCAGACGCTGTCCTCAAACACCTCATTAATGAAGACGAAGTAATCAGAGTCCGACAGACAGAGCGGTGCTGATTATGAGCTCAGGAGCGAGAGAGAGAGAAAGAAAAGAGCAATGTGTCTCACCCCGGGTAGAGTCTTTTGTTCGTGGAGCGCGCTCTGGGCCTTCAGCGCCGACTCTCTGGCACAGTACGTTAGAAAGGCACATCCTGAAACACACACACACACACACACACACACACACACACACACACACACACACACACACACACACACACACACACAGGTCAGCCCATTCAACACGTCATCTGTGTGAGCTACTAAACACAGTCAAACACCATCAGAAAATATTAAATCGAGTTTCTTTTAAAGCATGGTTCGATGTGTATTAGTTTTACCTTGACAGGCTACAGTTGCTTTATTATCACAAAGAGACATAAAGATTACAAAATCATGCTGAGACACATCTGAACCATTATGCAAATGACAGCAATATTCAAAATCGTATTGTAAACACATTGTATGTGACAATTTATTTCTCAAGCACGATTAAAACAACAAAAGTTGACCAAAGTGTGGCATAAAGTATAAATCAAAGTATAAAAAAAATGTATTAAAAAAATAAATAAACAAAAAAACACTAATAAAAAAATATATATATATGATAAAAAAATAATAATAATAATAATAATAATACAAATTAAAAACAAATAAATAAAAAAAAATGAGGAAAAAATATATAAAAAATTGAGAAAAAAATAAATGGCATTTTTTACGTGGACGGTACATTGTAAAAATAAATAAAACTTGAGAAAACGTAAGACTAAGGCAGCCAGCTTCAGCAGATTTTTAAGTTCTCAAATTATTTTTGTAGGAGATTTCTGAGTTTTCTCAACTTTTTGTTAAATAAACTTAAAACAATGAGTTGGGAAAACTCAAAGATCTGCTGAAGCTGATTGCCTTCAACTTTTTAAGTTTGCTCAACTTTTTATAACGTGTAATGTTTGAAGTTTATGCAACAAAGATGTTTTGACATTGATGAGCTCTGTAACGCTGGCGCGGAGGCGTCTCAGATGAGATGATCTGTTCTCTTGGCTTTTTATCCTTGCAGGCAGCACCAAAGTATATTTAATAAGGTTATTATTTCACAACTTTACTATTGAAAAAATAAAAAATTTCCTCAATGCTGGGTACGGCCCTGACGGCACCCATCGGTCAAACCTGCAGCCACTTACACAGCAGCGCTGGAGATACTTCACCAAACTCAGCAGACTGTCCTTTACAGTTCAAGTGTGCTGTCTCATACACATCTTGAACTACAAACGACATTTATCTTGCTATCATTACACATGCATTTACTTTTATGCACTTGGCAGCACACACACTTAGTGTTAGTGAATTAACCTCTTATATCCCCTTCAAATTATTTTACTAAGTTCCTCTGACCTCATCAAACCTGAAGCTGTACGACTGCGGTTCATTACAGTTTCTTTACTGTAAATGAGTCAGAAATACTGATCATGAGTGTTAATCTCCAGCAGTCAGAGGTTCAGTGAAAATGCATTGCATATATTCGTTACGCTGTGTGAAACCTGTCCCAGCGGTCCAGTGCATAGTAATGTATTTTCATGCAATATATTACAACTGTGTAACTGTGTATAAATCCCTTATTTTGGTGTTCAGGGTCACATATTTGCTCAGTTTGAGTTGTTT